>JAMAKQ010000066.1:0-165687 GCA_023628475.1 Chaetomiaceae sp. PF1801
TTTAAAATGTCGATTTAAGGTGTAAATCTTCGTGGGCCACTCGCTATGGTGGGCCACTCGCTATGCAAGTACGTTATCTTTTTCTTTTTTTCTTTTTCTCTTTATCTTCTTTTTTTCTTTCTCTTTCTTCCTTTTTCTTGTTTTCTTTTTAATAGAGGGGAGGAAAAGTATAAGGTGATCAATAACCAATACCCCGAACGTACTGCGCTAACAAACAAACAAGGGTTGGACTGTCTTCCGACTTCGCTAGAGCCGGCTGACAATCCGGGAGATTCAAATGTGTTGCACGACACGATAAGCTTAGGGGTAAACATAGAACGGCTTGCCCAAGGTTCAATTGAGTCGAATAAGATGAAGTGTCAACGTCTCTTTTGTTGCCCAGGTCTTTCCAACAACGAAACTGCCTCGAGAGTCGAAACTGCCCATGTTGTTCTGTCAAAGTGTGGTGCCAAATGCGGGAGAGGGAGCTCCGCTTGGCTCCGCTTCCCAACGCCCCACTGCCAGACAAAACTACACACTCGAGTCCCCACTTTCTCTCACTTCACTCGAACTTCCAAGTTGAGCTCTGCACCTCCTTTGCAATTTCCCACATCGCTCAAACTCCGGTTCCCGACCAGCTCGCAGCAACCTGGACTCGGAGGAGACTTTACATCAATCGAGTGTCTGAAAAAGGGCCGTTCCCCGGTGTGGCGAGACGTCAAGCATGCCTTCTTTACCTTCGTGAGCAGGACCCTCACCATACCTTTTGGAGCCCTGCAGAACTCGGACTGACCTGCCCGTTTCTCAACCTCAGACTGATGGTTGCAGATTTGTGCGCAGCCACTTGTCGCAGGTTCACGCAGCTCTCCCGGACGGGCAAATGGAAGGATGAATCGGCCCTGCTCAGTGTGCTCACCAACTGCACCGCAGTTATCCCGGTCGGTCCGACAAGATGGTGGGCGACACTGAGTATCCCGCGGCAAAATCAGCCCAGCATCATATTAACTTCGCCCAAGGGAGTCGCGTAACCGAAGCATTGCCGGAGACTTGAGAGATTCCATGATGGGCCGACTCATCGGAGAATACCGGCCTCCTCGTCCATGGGATGACTGGGTCTGGGAGCAATGCTTGAGATTTGAGGCCATCACGCATTGTCTTCATGTTCCGACACGGAAGGTGTTCGAAGCCTGTCCGACCACACCACAACTGGCGACTAGCTCTCGCCCCCGGCTCTGACCGAGGATATTGCGAATGTTCAGCTTCTCCATCACCATCAACGACGACGAGGCCTCGGTTCTGCCATCCCAAACTCAGCCTGTGCATGTCACGGTGCAGCCGATCACCAGGTACATGGCTGCAAGGTACTACATGGGCAGGTGGCCGAGGAGACTGCGAAGTCGGGTTTCCGTGATATCATGGTGGGATCGTGGATGCCAGACGAACCAGATGTGATAAAGGACGGCGCTCGAGTACCTTCAGCTGCCGGATCGACCCGATGTGATCCCGACGGCCTCTCGACAAGGAGACGCCCCCCTCAGTCAACATCTCCGCACATGTGTCATCACAGATGGCCTGAGGGACGACGGAGAGAGCTCCTTTCTTGGGTCCCTGTCGTGAGTCACACATCAGCGTCCGCAGGCCGTCATCATCTTCTGGTCCAAGTAGCCCCTCGTATTAAGCTTACAGCAAGGTTTGCGCGGAACAAGCCGCGCGATGGGCCGATGGGCCGGCAACCACGCGGAGCCAGATCTCCAGGCTGCAATCGTTCATCATAGGACATTCGTCCGATTTTTGCGGTATTTCCCGTCACGAATGAGCCTGTCTCATGCAGGTCGCGGTCCCTAATTTCTTTGACAGCAGGCGTTGCTGTCCAGGGCCCACGCGGAGGTCGAATACCGGCTTGGCGCGCTCAACCAGCCGGGAATGGCGCCGTGTCAGATAAACCACCAAAGGATTTGCGTCAATTGTTGGCAATGCGCTCTTCTGCGCGATGTGGTTCGTGTTCTCCGACTCCGCGAGATCTGGACCCGCACCAGGCCAGCCTCTGCGACAGAAACTGCACGAGGACACGCGTTTTTCGTCCAGAAACTGCAACGCGCCTTCATTTTCCGCACGGCCGTGCGCTGCCCGGGTCTCTCCGACCCGGTCAGGCAACGTCAGCTGCTCCGGGACCCGACGCGGACCAACCCTCGGCAGCCCCGGAGCGCCTCGGCGCCGCGAGGCTCGCCAAGCTGCACGTCCGGGCAGATCGGGGCTAGCGCATGCACTTCGATCTGAAAGGGCAATCGACGATCTGGAGGGGTGGGCCGTGGCGCCACTTACGTGCAGTGTGACAGGAGAAGCTTTCCACATGCCCAGTTTCAGATACAGCGGCACTAGCAATGCCAGGGCCTAGCGCGACGGGAGATCGATCACGGCAGCGGCACAGCAGATTCAAGATGGGCTCGGGGCGTACGTGTAAGGCCGTAGACCGAGGTATCGTCACTCACCGTTGCGTTGTGGCATGCCAGCACGCCGTCATCCTCGGTCAAGAGCCCGACAATGTCCGGAGCCGACCACAGACAGCCCTCTGAGACATGAGGCTGAACAGCTGCCGGCAAAACTGACACGTCGCACGGCCACGTCCCTGCCAAGTACGGCCGTACTGTGCAACAGGTACTCGACAGCATCGGTGTCGCAACAAACCAGACCGGCAGACAAGACCGTTGGAGAGACGTTCCCTTCGGAAGCGTCCCGCGGAAGCTCCCAAATGTGACCGTCATCTCAACTAGTCTCGAGCCAGCGTACTGACACTCCCAGCGACAAACAGCACACCCAATAGCAACCACACGACCCCCCAAACGCACCAATCACCGCCCCGCGGTCTCGTGCAGCCGTCTCAATCGGGAAGTCGGGAAACGGCCCCCAAAACCCAGCCCAACCCGTTAGGTACCCGGCAGTCACATCCCGCCTGGAACCCGCGGTTCCTTTCCCAACGGTCGCCGGTGTGCCGTCCCATCAGAGTACCCGTAGGTGCAGGTACAATCGGATCGTGTTTGTCCCACGACACACAGGGCTGGCAGGAGGACGGAAGACTTACCCGGTCACCGAAGAAGCCCGAAGACAGTGGCAAGACAACACTGCTCGTTTCACTGTATCACTCGACAGAAAATGAGAGGAACATCTGACGGTGCACCGTACCTTACCTACCTAACCCACCGGCAGCGCCTTGGCTCATTGCCGAGGGAGATCCAATACCCGGGTATCTCATTGACCGTAGGGCAGTTTTATGTCTCAGTGACACCGGTCTGTCTCAGGTTGACAGACTCCTTAGGTTAGATTAACCACGCACAAGTCGGCCGGAGACTCGGAGGCCATGGAAATAAACGTGGGAAATCTGGTGTACGGAGTATCTCTCCGTTGGCTGTTGTTATTCGGTGGGGCGAGCTGCTGACATGAACCGACTTTGGCTGCACTTGGCTCAAACAGGCAATCGAGATCTTCTGTCTGCGGCCATCCGAGTGTGGGTTTAAGTTGGGCGAAATCCTGCTCAACGTGCTGGGAATTATGCCGGATGAGGTTGGATTTCCCTTGGTGTGTGCACTGTGTGTCATGTCGAGGAGTTGGTGGCACGATCGAATTTGTCTCTTTCGGTCTTCCAAAGTAACAGCGCAGTGTTATTGGAGGTTTCTATCAAGTTGGCGTTGATAGGAAGGGAAAAAGCAAATCCAAAACTCCTAAAAGCAAACAGAAAAGAGAGTGGGAGGTGAGCCAGCACAACCATTCTCCTCCTTTCCGCCCAACCAGCCGATTTTTCTCTTGTCCATGAAGCAGAGGATGACGCCTGTAACCACACAACCCCGTTTTCCTGTCCCATTTTCCCTTCCTGTAATTTGAGTTCCAATCCGTACCATCCGGTGGTCACCCACAGGGTCGATGGACCCTTTTCCAGTCTAATCCCAACCCACAAACCAAGGAAAAGATGTATCGGGTAATAAACAGCAGAGAAAGGGAGAAGAAACCAATCCGTCTATCGCTCGTCCGTAACAACAAAGGAAAAGCGCCGTGTGTAAGCGAGCGTAGTCCCGCCGTGTCGCATGCAGTAGTAGCGTAACGTTGTGTAATTTCGGGTCCGAGCCGGGCAGGGGGTGCAGATGGATACCGGGTATCCGTAAGAAAAAAGTACCGAACAGCTGGGGTGAATTTGATGCTGTGCGCAGGCGGGAACGCACACCGCAGGATCGGTTTGACGGCGGGTATCGAAGCGAGATTTGGCGACCCGTCGGAGCGGACACAGAAGGGTCCTCCACTGTAACACGACCAACTGAATGTATGCAGGGCGCCGGCGGGGCTTGGCGGTGGACGAGGACGAAGACGCGCGAGGGCTTTCTCTGCAGATGATGAAGGTGCGATATCCGGGTTTCGAGCTGCGGTTTTTGTCTCTGCGTGCGCGGTTTGATCGTTCAGATGAGATGCAGCGTTGGGAGTCCCGGCCGTCTGGTCGGGCCGTTGTGCGGGTCTGCTGCTCCCATGTCAGCACCCAAACGCTCCGTCAACATGCAAACGAGACAATGGGGCAACAGCGCTCGGCGACCGTCAAACCAAATGCGCGTGCTGCGTCCTTCCGCACAATCGTGGCTTGCTCACATGAGCTCTCCCAGATGCAAGCAAGGCCGCCACTGGACGCCCGCAATGGTGACGAGACTCGAGCTGGCGGGGTCGAGGGCGCCGCACTGTTGGAATTGCCGTGATCTGAGACCTGAATGCAACTCACCTGCACGTCGATGACGGCCAGCCAATCCAACCACAGCAGCCCGGAGCAAGCTCCAAACCTCCCCGCGCTCTCCCATTGCTCCGATCCAGCTGGACACGAACGCCGCCAGATCTGGTCTCCCGCGCAGGCCCAGCCAGGCAGGCTTAGGCGCTGTCCATGCAGCTGCGACAGGTGTGGAGCCGGCAGTACCGGCACTCCCAGATGAACCAGAACGGCCCGTGGTGGCAGACGTTGCACGTCCACTGGATCAGGGTGTTGTCGGACTTGATCATGACAAACGAGTGCGCGCAGTGGGCGTGGCTGGCGAGGGCCATGTTGGTTTTTGTTGTTCTCGCTTTCGTCTCGACGTCAGGGACCCCTGGGTTTAAGGTGTGGGCCAGAGCCAAGACTGATGATGATGCTGGGGTGCTGCGCGTGTTCCTCAAAAGGGAAAAAGCCCCTAGCGTTTGCCGTGTTAGTGCTCCGCAAATTGGGAGGAGCTTGAAGCCACACTCACCCAGGGCAAGCCGAGATTGTGAGTTTTGAATCACACTTGAAGTGCCGAGTGGACACCGAGATTTGCTGTGCACGAAAAGCCTTCAGGCCAGATGGGGCGGCGGCAGGAGGGTCGCCGTGATATGTTGAGGAGGTCGTGGTCCGAGGTTGCAAGATGCGGTTGCTGCCAGAGCGAAAACCACGATGAGGGTGAGCCGGGGGTATTTAAGAAGAGCCGAGGTAGGGCAGGAAGATGTCGGAAGACAGTGAGAGGGTGGCCGGTCAAACAGACCGAGTGTTCTCTGAGTGTTCGTTTGTCAAACGTTGGCCGAGGGAAGTTCTGATTGTAGGTGAGTTGCAGAGCTCAACGGGAGCGCTGAAGCGGCCTTTTGAGTTCTGGAGCACAGAGACAAAGTGGAGGCTCCGGAGCACGGGTAACGGGACGATATAGCGGTGGATCGACCGGTCGAGTTGGACACGCTCTTGGTGGCCTGCTCGTCCCCGGCAGTGACCCAGGAACGGCCCTGAAGCGGGTCAGCGATACCAATGCGTCACAACGGTTGCCGAAGAAGGGGATCCCGGAATCGGCATGGGTTGGTGGGAGCTGGTTGATGATGCCTGTCCTCGATTTCTCGAAGTCGCCTTACCTCCCCTGTTGGCCCAGGTGTCGTTCTGGGGCCGAGCGTTGGAAGGGGTGGGCCAGAAGTCAACGGAGGTGCAAGGACTGGCGGAGGGCAGGGAGCCAGGTGCCGAGAAGATGTGAAGCAAAAGAAGCGTCCTTGTCAATCATGATGGCAAGGATGAATCATGCAGTGTACAGTACCCAGCGTCCCCAGTACTGTCCCGCTGCAAAAGCGCAAAAAAGAAGGAAGAAGACGGAGGGCGGTTTGCAGTATCCATTCCCAACTCCCAAGCCAACGCTCTGGTACTGCTACCCCTGCAATGGTGAACAGCCCTCGGTGGAGCTCACCACGAACGCATCACCAAAGGCCGAAAAGGACGGGGTCGACAGCGGTTGCCGGGATGGCCCTGTAGCTGAGCCGCCCGACGTTTCCTGATACGGCTCCCTTGCAGGGCCGTGGCAACCCCTTCTTGTTCTTTGGTGGCCGGTTGGGGTATAAGACGACGACATAAAGAAAGCGTTTAGCCGTCAAAATCTGGTTGACCTCGTTTCCATGCGGCGGCAGGCCAATGGAGGGAAGGCGTCAAGATCCAAACAGACGACGACTCTGGCGACGGGTGGTACGACTTGGTTTGCAATGCTGCAAGGGTTGAGACCTGGGTTCCAGCAGCGCTCTTGAAAGAAGGCATGATGAGACACGGTGGACGTGCTTCCCATTGGCTGGAACATAAGATTGTGAGGTGAGACGCTTCGACTTCGCTCCACCAAGAGAACCGTGGGCTCGTCCTAATGCTTGAGCCAGTCGTCGCCGCCGGCAGGACGGAAAACTACCGCGGTAGGGCCGCTGGAGACGACGGCGTCAGTACATCCGGGAGTCCGCGGCGCGCTCGTCTTTTCTGAGCCCGAAGTCGTACAGGTGGCGCACATGTGATGCCCAGCGCCTCGCGGGTACCTTGCATGTCGTGGCGGGAGCACAACGCTTCATCAGCCGAGAAACGCCAGCAGAGGCCCGGATTGGCAATCGAGCAAAGCGGGTAAAGGCGTCGCGGCATCACGGCGTTGCGGGGTGAAGCCCGGCAGGTCTGTCCTGTGTTCCGGCACAATCAGAGTCGGCGGCGGCTGCTGATCCCTCGCGTCCGAGCGTGCCATGATGGCCTTTCCACAACCAAGTCGTGGTTTGACAGAGGACTGGGAACATGAAGAGATGACGTTGCCTCGCTAGGTGTCTGAGATGACGTTGTTGCGCGAGGTAGGCCAAGAATAGGGCCTGTGTGGACTGGAACTGACGGGCAACACCGGGCAGGGAATCGGGGTGTGGAATGAGAATTTTTGGTGGGGAGAAAGTGACGGATCCAGCGGGCAGAAGTGAGTGGAGACGCCAGGCAGCGGGAGCCCAACTGGGCAGTTTCGCAGTGTCGCAGCTTCCCGCCGTCACCGAGACACCTGCTCAGACCTGTGAACCAGGAAGGTACGGACTCGGTGTGTTGGGCGTTGAGACTTTCTCTCCCTTCAAGTTCTTCACCCACCCATCGAAAGCTCGAATCTGGCATCACACTCCCGCCCGACCCCCGCGTTGCACCCCTCATCCCACGCTGCTGTGCCGCAGCCAAAGTTCGCAACGGTTTTGACGGGATTATCAGAGTGCAGATCCCGGTGAGCAGTCTTGACCGGTTTCCCAACCTGGCATCTGCCGTTGTCCGCTTACGATCGCTCACCTTCGCCTCCCACCAATAACTCGGCCTGGCTACTCTCTGTTGGTGAGATCGTCCATGTCCGATCAGGCAACACAGCAGATGTCTGAGCGCACGCATGTCGATGGAGGCCCATGGAACAATCGAAGCCTGGCTTGCGAGCTTCCACAGCCCTGGCATGCCCCGCTATATCCGCAGCGGACCCTTCAGCGGGGCAGGGCCACGTTTAACCCCGGCAGAGAACTTTCTGGGGACCTTCGACGGCGGGGTCTCCAACACTGACAGCGGGTCTCATTCATGCTTCCGGCGCCGCCGAGCGAGCTAGCCAGGGGCTCAGCTCCCACGTTGTCGAGAGCTCGCGAGGGATTCGTCTGATGTCGAGTCGCCCAGAGCCGCCCGACCAGGGACCAGAGGAGGCATTCCCAAGCTCGCCTCCGCAAAGGCAGCAACGTGGGCTCCAGGGATGGGAGAGGATCTGGACCACAGTGGACAGGGTTTCCGTCTCGCGAATGGGCACACGACAACAACACACACATCCAACCGCCGTTGACTCGTTTCGACGCGGCCTGCAGCCGATCATCCTCCCGTCTGCACTCTGCAGCCCACGACGCGGCCATCTTCTGGCCAATTGGGGACAATCCCGCCTCCCTGCTGACTTTTGGCGCATGCGACCGCCCCGCGGGACCTCATGCAGGAGCTTCATCGACCAGGTCGATGCGTCAAGGTCGACGACAACAAAGCGTGCTCAACAGCCCAGTCCTCGCCGGTGAAACGCAAAACCGCCAGCGTCTCTGCCGACTCTGTCGCCGACCTCACAGGTAGGATCCTCGGCAGTGGTTGCTCTGCCTGTCTCCAATTATGTGGTCTGCCCTCGCGGTGAGCACACGGAGCTGCCATGCCTTCCCTCTCAACACCAGTTTCAGCTTGGTGGGCACCATGACAGGCATCAAAATAGCCGCTCGCTCCCATGACCAAGATGGGCATGCACGCCGTCAGGATCCAACGGGTTTTCGAGTTCGCCGGGTGGACTTCCTTCTTCCAACGCTTGTATCAGCAAGGCGGCAGCGCTTCCGATCGGTTGGGATACGACATCCCTGCCGGGCTGTCAAGTGCCGCCAAACTACTCTCATCACTCAAGCTCTCCATCCTGAGGACACCAATGCTGCTCTCGCGCCAGCCACGAAACTGCTGAATTCCAAATTCCAGGCCACCACGTCTGTGTCCAGGCCGTACGAGGCTCACTCTCGCATCGGTTCTGCAGGCTTCCCGTTCATATCCTCACGAAGATCGGTGCAGGACCATTGACCGCTCGGACTGTGACTCTCCCCTGGGGCAGATCATATCAGGGGCCCCTCGTTACACACCATCCACCATATGGGGCGGATCTCAGTACCAACGTGCATACCCATCCAACTGGCATCATCAGGGAACCTTGGCACTCTCACGGCAGTCTGCCCACCCGGCCCAGCTCCCCACTCCCCACCACACCGGTGTCCTCGGGTGCAACACAGGGTGTCAAGGAATCTCCTGTGGGTGATGTCACAGCACAATCCTCGCGGGACTCGGCCGGCTGCCGGCCTGCCAACAACAAGCGAGCCTATCGAGCAGCATCTCGACGCGAGATGCCAGGGTGTGATGAGTGAGCCGAAGCGCGCAAGCGAGCCCCCATCATCACATCCGAGGATCTGATCTTCTTCTCTGCTCACCAACCTTACCCAGTCCTCTCGCTTGCTCGCTTGGCTTTTCGCACCGAACACCAACATGCGGAATCCTACTTCGCTTCAGAGCATTGACCACATCAACGTGAGAGTTGGGAAGTGTGTCTGGCATCTGCGCCGCAGGGTCGTCCCGCATCCAACGGTTTCCGCGAAACCGGAACCAGAGATCGCCCATCTTGCGACCGATCACATTTCCCATTGTCATCCGATCTCTCTCTTTTTTTGCTCCCGCTCATCCGGTCTATCACACAATGCTTGTTTACCACTCTAGTTTGTACTCTATGCCATGCACACGCCCCCTCCCATCCTGATCCCGCCCCCTATAACCTGCCCGTCATAAACACCATTCCCACACCCCTCCCGACCTTTTCCGTTCCCCGCGAACCATGAGCGATACCGTCCATGCTCTGACCAGACCAGCCGAAAAAAGCCCCTGGTCATCCCAAGGCAGGAATGCCCACCTATACATACACAGCATTGTCTCGAAATGGGAGGGGAAGAAAAAGAATCTGGCGGTGAGGACTTGCCCAACACTTGAGTTTGCGATGCCCTCTGCCCGAGCACGGCACCTCCGCGATAGGCTGTGCGACCCAACGGCCGCCACGCACCAACACACCCGACATCGAGAAGTATCAATACCACCGAGATCCGAGGTTTTCCAATGTCCAGCATAGCCGGCGCCGCCCCTTGCCAGTGTGGTGTGGTGTGATGCTCTCCCGAGACCTCTCCCGGGACCCTGAGCCTAGGTAGTGCAGATGACAGGCAACAACCGCACACCGGTCAGGCGTCAGGAATCGGACCGCGGTGTTTCCTCGGACGACTCTGGAATTAAAGCCATCTATTTGCCGCCAGCATCCCCACCCTCGCTGTTTGACGTTTCTGGATCTGGCGTCGACTCCGAGGCCTCAGCAGCAGCTGCGGCAATGGCTGTGGCTTCCATGGTGTCGACTGGCGTATCAACGGTCTCCTCGGCGGTAAGTTCCGTGGTTGCGGCGACAGGCTCGCCCGGCTGGTCTTGCTCCTTCTCGGCGGCCTTCATCTCCAGGGCCTCGTTGTCGCTCTGATGCTGCTTCTCCTGGAAGGTGAATGCATCCGACAGGTTAACGGCCAGGAACGTCTTTGGCAGTTTCACCCTACACACACCCTATCAGCATCCGAAAACAGGAGTCATCACATGAAAGTAGGCAGGTACTCACTGATGAAACTTTGCCCTTAACGTCTCAATCACCACCTTCCAGTCGGCATGGGCCGTCAAGCTGCGGCGCGGCGCACAGCCAATACAGTGCCTGCTGTCGAGCTGCACGTCGAGCGGGTCAAAGACGTGGCACCCGGGGCTGATGGTGATCTTGATGCTGTAGTTGAAGGCGGGCGCGCCGTCGGCGTCGAGGGGCGGGTCGGCGGGCATCTCGTACAGCTCAAACGAGATCTGCGAGAGGTAGTCGAGCTCGGGGATGGTGGCGCGCTTGATCTTTGTCTCGAGCCCGCCCTCGAGGATGCAGTTGAGCAGCGTGTAGATGTGGGATTCCTTGGTAAAGTAGATGAAGCATTTGGCTTCGTCTGATGCCTGCATGTCCTCGAGGTCTTGCACGATTTCCTTGAGAAGAGGGAGAGAGGTCAGGAGGCCGATCTCGAGCTGTGGACAGGTTAGTATCTTTTCTCTTGGTGTCGCCTGGGCTGCTTACCTTTTCGCTGTCGGAGATGCCGTACTCCTGCGGGCAGATAAAGTCGAACAACACCTTGGCCAGCTGGTACAGCTCGCGCAGCGGCTCGAAGCGGGCGTCCGTCTTGGCCTTGGTCTGGCTGTTGCCGCGGTGCAGGTGGAAGTACCGCTCTGGCAGCTCCGCCTCCACGCCGCCGCGCAGGCCGTTGAGGTACGACCGGCGGCGAAAGATACGCTTGACGGCCTTGTGGCCCGAGTTCTCAATCTTCTCCGACAGCGTCTCCGGCGCATGCTTCTCCTCGCCCTTGTGTTCCTCAGAAGGCGGCGTCGTCTTGCCCTCCTTGCCATTCAGCGACATGCCATACTCGTCCTCAAGCATGCTCTTGGGCGGCGTGAATACCCACTCGAGGAACTGGCGGTTGTGCAGGGCGTCAAACTTCATCGTGTCGTACAGCTCCGAGATCTTGCTCGGGTCCACCTTCTCGCCGTCGCAGAACTCGGCAAACAGCTTCTCCCAGCGCTCTTTGAACAGCTCGGCGTCCTCGCCGCAGCACCACCGCGCTTGGATGCTGTTGACGGCGTTGGCCTGTGACAGCGACCCGGCCGAGCCGAGCGACGACAGCGAGACGGCCGACGACCCACCCTCTGCGAGACCCTTCTCCGCGCCTGGGTTGATTACGGCATGAGTCGAGTTCACCGCTCCGCTGTACAGCTTCGCGTAGTTGTGGTGCATCACCTTGCGGTGGAAGTTCATGAGCTGCACTACCCTCGTCTGCACCTCGGACGGCTCGGGCATGTTGGCGGGCCAGGCAAACTGCGGCGGGCGCTCGTTGCCCTTGCGCAGCAGCCCCTTCAACTTCTTCTTGACCTTGTCCATCTCGTCCTTGGCCGCGTTGGAGTCGTCCAGCAGGTCCTTGCGGATCGTGATGAAGTCCTCGGGCACGTCCTTCTTGTTGAGGAAGCTGGCGGCCCAGATCTGAGCGCTCGTCACGACGCGGCGCTCGCTGCTGCTGAAGACGTGCACCTCGTCGAGCACCTCGCGGTTCATCAGCCCCAGGTCGCTGCGCATGCTCTCGCCCAGCTCCTGCGCCTGGTACCGCGCCGAGTGCGTCGGCTCGCCGCCCCACTTGACAATCAGCTGGAGCTTGTCCAGCACGAGGCTCTCCTCGGCCGCCGTGAACTTGGACATGGTCACGCCCGACAGCGAGTCGTGGCGCTTGGGCGGCTTGCGGGGCGTCTTTTCGCCGCCGCCGTTGTCTTCGTCGGTCTGGACGACCGGCTCCTCCTCCTTGGGGGCTTCCTTCTTTCCCTTGTCCGGCTTGGGATCCGCCTTCTTCCGGAACATGGGCTTGATCTGCACCTTGGTGCCGGCCCAGCTGCCCTTTTTGATGAGAACGTTGCGCAAGGCCTTGAGCTTAGCACGGTCCTCGATGCCCGCTCTCATGGCCACGTCGACGGCTTCTAGGACGCTGGCCAGGGCTGGCTCGCCGATGAGGAGGACTTCTTCCTGGTGGCCCCTGAGCAGCTGGATAAACGGCTCCGTGTGGAAAGTGAACTTGTATTTCTGCTTGGGCGTGCGGTCGGCGTGGCGGATGACGGACACGACGCCCTTGAGCTTCCAGCTGGGCTTGGGCGGCGGTGGCGGTGGCGGCTCCTGCTCCTCCTGCACCGCGGCTTCGGGGATGAAGGACGGCGCGGCGGACGTAACCGATGGTGCGGTAGACGGCGCGCTGTCTTGCAACGACGACGCGAACTGGCTAACCAGGGGACTGGCTGGCATGCTGGCGAGCTTGAAGTCGGACTTGGCGAGCGGGAGCGGCTCGGCGATCGAGTCCCTGGCTGACCTGTCGACGCTCGGTCGGCCCTGCGAGGCATGGACACTTTCCCTGTGGCTGTTGTTGGCGCGGCTCGACATGGGGTCGACGTCGGAAATGGCAGGCGATGCCATCGGTGGCGTCCGGCCGTCTCTGCGCAGCTTCTCCTTGATGAACATGTCCTTGAGGATGCTGGCGCAGTGGTCGTAGTAGTCGTCGTTGTCCTTGACGAAGCTCCAGCCGTTGACGTCAATAACGTAGCTCTTGCCGCCGGCGCGCAAAAAGTCGAAACCACACACGCGCTGGCCGAAGGCGGTGCTGATCTTGCTGGCAATCTCCTTCTCCTCGCTGCTCAGCGCCGTCACGTAGCGCACCTCCTTGCCGTGGGTGTTGCGGCGCACGACGCCGTCCACGACGGGCGACTTCCTCGTCTCGGCGTGGCAGTAGGTCGGACCTACCGTGTAGGCCTTGACGTCCTCGGCGTTGTCGACCTGCATGAAGCGCTCGTAGATGAAGCTCTCGTTGGGCTGCGTGATGGCCCGCGGCACCGTCAGGCTCGGAACGAACTCGCTGCTCTTGTTGCCGATCTTGCGGAACAGCTTGCGGGCGCCTCCGCCGGCAGACGAGGGGAAGTAGATGATGATGTTGTGGTCCTCGCCGCTGGTGGGCTTCTCGACAAAGGGCTTCTTGATGAGCGTGCCGTCAACGGATAGGATATCGCCGCCATCGAGCAGCTCCACCTTCCGCGGGGCGGTCGACTTGGCCCTCTCGGACTCGGAGTCGAAGGGCTCAAAGGTGATGCCGCTTACTTCGCGCATGTGCTTGCAGATCTCGGGGGTGAGCAGCCGTGGGCCGCCGTCGCGGTTCACCTCGATGCGCTGGGGCGTGGGCACGTTGATGCGGTCGAGCAGGCGCAGGCAGAGGCGGCGGTCCCAGAGGATCTTTTGCATGGGCACATCGTTGACACAGAAGGGCTTGCGGGCCTTGACGTAGGCGATGGCCTTTTCCAGGGGGAAGCCATCCGAGTAGAAGGAGATCAGGTAGTCACTGGGCAGTTAGTACAAGAACGTCAAGGGAATTAGGAGGTCCTTACCAGATGGGCCAATTCTCAATTTCTAAAACCGTCAGCGCAGCTCCGGCAAGCGAATGACTCAAAACTCACCTTCGTCCAAGATAACCTTGTCCCCAAAGACGCAGACATCAAACTCGCGGTTCTGGATCAGCCGGTTCAGGATATTTCTGCTCGGCTTGCTCCGCGCCTTCACGTCCAGCGCGCACACGCCGATGACGCCCCACGGGGCAGGCTTGTGCTCTTCCTTCTCGGGCCGGTGCGACCCGCTACGCTCGCCGCTGGGGCTGTGGTGGCTGCTGGCCGTCGCGCTCCCGCTGAACCTGCGCTTAGCCCGGCTCCTAGACCTGGTCGGCTGTGGTCGCGGGGTGGGGTTCGGGCCGGCCGGCTGCTGCTGTCCTGCTTGTCCTTTCTTGGCCGCCTCGCTCAGGTGCTGCTGCGGGTGCGGCTCGCGCGCGGCAGGATGCTGTCCTGCACCTGTTGCCATGGCGCCCGAAACGGATCTGTGTGTCTGGGCGCCCGTGATGCTGGCGGTATCGCTCCCGTTGACGGATACTGCAGAGCTCGGGACTCCGCGGACGGAGGCCAGGCTGTACAGGGAGCTGATGCTCATGCGGTTGCTGACGGGAGCTTCGGAGATGGAGGAGCGGGTACTGCGGTGTTGGGCTGGGTCGAGACTCGCAACGGCGCGCAAACGGGGGGTGCTTCCGTCGCCCGGGTCGGCAACTTCGATCGCGAAATCTCGAGGCGAAAACGACGGGGTGTCGAGCGTGCCTTGAGGCGATCCCTGTGGACTCCTGGCCTCTCCGGAAACGGCACCTTCTGTCAACCCCTGGGCCATTGGAAGCTGCGGCGGGGCCATCAACAGGTTGTTGGTCCCTTCCGCGTGTGCCGGTGCGATGCCGGGCTCAGCCTGGTTGCTCTTGTGGGTGGAAAGCGCCGAGGACGAAGATGGAGTGCGGGAGTGGGAGCTGTGCTGCTGAACCCGAAGCCCAGACTCTGTCGCTGCTGGTCCTGCTTCTGTTGGCGCTGGGGAAGTGTCGATTGAGAGTCTTGACAGCTCGGTAGTTTCCCGAGGCAGAGACGTCGACGTGGCATCCTCGGAGCCCGCATTGGCCGGGCTGGTCCCCGTGTCAGGGCCGTGCGAGTTCGGGTCCATGTTGGCGAATGTCGACAGCCCACGATGCAGGTTTCGTTGCGGTTTTGCACTAGGTATGGCGGCGTGCGCATGCAAGATGTGCAATGTCGGTGCCCGACGATCTGATGTCAGGACGTCAGGGGCTCACGGTGGATTGCGACTCGGTGGTCCGGGCAGAGCATTGGTGGCAACACAGGATGACAAGGACAGGTCAGGTTCCAGTGGGAAAAATTACAAAGACAGGAAGACATGCCGAGAAGCCAGGATCAGGCCCATTATCTTTCGTACCTGGCTTCCCACGTGGAAGTAGAAAGAAATCAATTCGCTTCCGCGCGGCTCAATGGACCAGCCAGGGAGCCAACCCGGCCGTCGAAGTCATGGGATCGCAGATAGGGACGGTCTTGCCGAAAGACGGAGGAAGTCGAGCTGAGGGCTCAATTGGCCTGGTGACTGAGTGGTGAGACGGAGGATGGCGGGATGAATGGGCCAACCGGGCGCCAGCGGCAGGGATATTTTTTGTGGCGGGGCAGCGGGGCACAAGCGCAAAGCCCATGACGCCAGAGCAGCTGCATCCGGAAGGCGGTGGGCAAGACCCGTACTGTAGTTATCAACACCAAAGAGAACCCAATCTCCTGAGCCAGCAGCTAAAATACCCCGTAACATCTGGAAAATCAGGAATAAGACATTCTACCCCGGTTTCTCTTCCCTATTTCCCCATTTCAAACTGTCAACTGTTTGGAGACATGTCCTGCTGCCCAACAGGCAAGTGGTCGCGTGATGTGTAACCCGTTTGGGCCAAACTGAGATGTCCGCCGTTCATAGGCCAGCTGGTCTGTGTTCTCGGAAACGCAAAGGCGGTGAGAATGCGGCCCCTTGCATGTGGCATGCGTGCCGACGGGAACGGGTCCGGCCATCGGATGCGGGCTTGAAAGTCGGTGTCTCGGCGACGGAAGGCCGGCGTTGGGTGGGTCCAATGAAGGTGTGGCTTGAAATTTTTTGGTGGGGCGGCCTTGGGCGGTTGTGCCTGTGCTTGTGCTTTTGGGACGAGGCTGCCGAAAACTTGCAACGCCAGCATCGCGACAGGAAGGGCAGCGCGACACAATGCCTCACTCGGAGCCAGACCGGCCGTCGACGAAGCGCCAAAAGATCGATGCCGTCGTCAAGGCGCCATCGCCCGCCAAACGCGGCTCGGCCATCTTTGCGCCGTTCAGGGTAGGTTCTTCAGGTTGGAACCTTGGCGACGCATTCTGACAGTCTGTAGACCATCGGCTTAGTCTCTCCCACCGGTGTCCCCTTCACCTCGATTCCTCTCGGCAAGACCACTTTCCAGATTACCACCTCGGTCGGCCGCGCCCTTCAGACCTACGACCTCAAGCGCGGCCTCAATCTCGTCTTCGTGACCCGCCCCCAGACACCCGCCGATATCACAGCCACCTATGCCTGGAAGGAGAAGGTCTTTGCTGCCTGGGGCGACCCACGCAATGGCGAGTCTCAGGGTTTGTGGGCGTTTCAGCGCGGCAAGAAGGCAGCCGAGCTGCCGTTGCCCGCCGACTTGGACCAGCCCATCAAGCAAATCCTGATCTTCGGCTCGTGGATCATTGCGTGCGCCCTGACGAGGATAGAGGTGTGGAAGTCGGCGACGCTCGAACACTACACCACCATCTTCACCGCCGCGGCCAAGAAGGGCGACAATGAGATCACCGGCGGCGTCTGCAACATGCCCACCTTCCTCAACAAGATTTTCGTCGGCAGGAGAGACGGCTGGGTCGAGATATGGAACGTCAGCACGGGCAAGCTAATCTACACCATCCTGCCGCCGACTCCGGATTGCGGTGCCGTCACGTGTCTCCAGCCCTCTCCGGCGCTCTCGCTTCTGGCCATTGCATACTCCGAGGGGCCGCTGGTTATCCAGAACGTGCTGACCGACAAGCCCGTTCTCCGCCTGAACGCCGGCACCGAGGATGCCCCGGTTACGTGCATCTCTTTCCGCAGCGATGGCCAGGGAGCCGGCCAGGACGGGAGGAAGGACGGCGTCATGGCCACGGCCACGAGTGTTAGCGGGGACGTTACCTTCTGGGATCTCAACAAAGGCGGCAGGATCATGGGCGTGCTTCGAAGCGCGCACAATCCCCCGTCTCACAACAAGGATATCCGTGGAGGAGTTAGCAAGGTTGAGTTCCTGCCAGGCCAGCCCGTCATTGTCACCAGCGGCCTCGACAACTCGCTCAAGTCGTGGATCTTTGATGAGTCGCCCTTCTCCCCAGTCCCGCGCATCTTGCACATGCGCAGCGGCCACGCGGCCCCGGTACGCTGTCTGCAATTCCTGCCTTCCGACTTCGACGGCGCCGAGGGCGGCAACAAGTGGCTGCTCAGCGGTGGCCGCGACAGGAGTCTGTGGGGGTGGAGTTTGCGCCGAGACGGGCAGAGCACCGAGCTCAGCCAGGGCGCGATACGCAAGAAGGCCAGAAAGATTGGTATCCTCGCTGGCGGCTCGCTCTCGCACGGCCCGACTACGACCCTGGACGACCTCAAGGCGCCCGAGATCACCTGCATCGCCTCGTCGCTGAACCGAGACGGCGGCATGGGCGCCATGCCGGGGAAGCAGATGATCTGGGACAAGGGAAACGACAAGAACAAGCTGACGAGCGCCGAGCTCAGCGGCATGACGGGCTGGGAGAGCGTTGTTACAGCCCACAAGGACGACCCCTGGGCGCGCACCTGGTTCTGGGGCAGGAAGCGGGCTGGTCGGTGGGCCTTCAAGACGGGAGACGGAGAAAATGTGTCGACAGTTGCCATCAGCTCGTGCGGCAGCTTTGCGCTGGTCGGCTCAGCCGGGGGCAGCCTTGACATGTTCAACCTTCAGTCTGGGCGTCATCGTCAGCGGTTTCCCTCGAGACTCACACCGGCGCAGCTCAGGCAGCTCAAGATGCAGCAGCTCAAGGCGCTCGACGAGGTCAACAAGCTGCAATCGAGGACGAAGAAGACGTTCGCCCCGGGCACGGGGAGGCACACCAAGGCCGTGACTGGCATTGTTGTGGACTCGCTCAACCGGACCGTTATCTCGTGCTCGGTCGACGGCAAGGTTAAGTTCTGGGACTTTGTCACGGGCAACCTGGTCGACGAGATCGACTGGGCGCCCATGACCAAGATCATGGCCTGCCGCTACCACGCCGCCAACGACCTCATCGCATTCGCCTGCGACGACCACTCGATCCGCGTCGTCGATGTGGAAACCAAGCAGACCATCCGTGAGTTCTGGGGCTGCCGCGGCGACATCACTGACTTTTGCTTCTCCAACGACGGCCGGTGGATCGTTGCCGCCTCGCAAGACTCCATCATCCGCGTATGGGATCTGCCGACCAGCCATTTGATCGACGCCTTCCGGCTCGAAAAGCCATGCACCGCGCTAGCGTTCTCAGCAACAGGCGAGTACCTCGCGGGTGCCGTCGAGGGCGACCTCGGGGTGCAGATCTGGACCAACAGGACGCTGTTCAAGCACGTGCCGACGCGACAGATCTCAGACAAGGAGGTCGGCGCAGTCTCGGCGCCCACAACGTCGGGCGAGGGCGGCCAGGGCCTGATCGAGGCGGCGTTTGAGGCGAACGCCGACGAGCAGGCCGAGGACGACGGCGTCACGGCGCCGGTGCTCGACCAGCTCAGCGCCGACATGATGACGCTCAGCCTGGTGCCCAAGAGCCGCTGGCAGACGCTGCTGCACATTGACCTCATCAAGGCGCGGAACAAGCCGAAGGAGGCGCCCAAGGCGCCCGAGAAGGCGCCGTTTTTCTTGCCGTCGGTGGGCGGGGCGAATTCGTTACTGCCTGCTGCGGAGGAGGACAAGAAGAAGGATGGGGAAAATGGGCGCGTCATGAGGTTGACGCAACTCGACCGTACGCGGAACCAGCAGGCGCTTACGTCGAAGCTGCTTATGTGCGGCGAGTCGGGAGACTGTAAGGCTTTTCCTCTTCTCAACCCATTACTTGTCACAGCCAACTAACACCACGTTTTACAGACACGGATTTCCTAGAGCACCTCAAATCCCTCCCACCCTCGGCCGCCGACCTGGAGCTGCGCTCGCTGTCCATCGGCGACGGCGACGACGCGTCCAACGAGCTGCTGCACTTTATCAAGGCGCTGACGAGCCGGCTCGTGGCGCGGCGCGACTATGAGCTGACGCAGGCGTGGATGACGGTGTTTTTGCGGCTGCACTTTGACCTGGTCATGGCCCACGAGTCGCTGCTTGCGGCGCTGGCCGAGTGGAAGGAGTACCAGGCGAGGGAGAGGGAGAGGCTGGATGAGCTGGTGGGGTATTGTGGGGGGGTTGTTGGGTTTTTGAGAAGTCCGAGGACGTAATTCATCAGCGTAAGAGGTGTGCAAAGTCTATTGCAAGCATGTTGGGGTATCTATCGTTGTTGTTGAAGAGGCATGAGGCGTATCATCGTCAAGTCTTGCATATCCAAATCTATCCCCTCCAGCCCTGCGGGCATCTATCCAAAAACGCGGTCCAGGAACCTGTGAAAGGGGTTTCTGCAGAGAGGCATGTTAGCAAGACATCCAACCATGGTCATGGGGGTTGTCTTACGTGGACGGATTCGGCACATAGCTGCGCTCGTACTCGTCAATCTCATCCAGGTTCTTCTGCAAGTCTACCTCCTCGGCGCGGTAGATCTTGGTCTTGTTGACCAGCTTGAACCCGAGGTAGAGCAGCGGACAGACGGCAATCATGGTGTACCTGGACTCGTCAGCCTCACTCACCCCAGTTTGCCCTCCCAGGGGGGGAAACCTACGAAAACAAAAACGTCGGCACATCCCACTTCCCCGGCAAAAACACCGTGTACCCGCCCAGAAACGCCATGACAAACGTCCCCACGAGCGCATACCACGCCGCATACGGCTGCATCATCGCGCGGTACGGCAGACTCCCCCTATCCACGCCCTGCGCCTTCAGCGCGGCATGCCACCGCAGGTAGGTCACGCTCATGACGCTGAAATTGATCAGCTGGCTGGCCGTGACAAGACTGACAAACCACTGCAGCACGACCGCCGCGTCGTTGGACACCTGCAAAAACGCCAGCAGTGCAATGGCGAGCACGACGCCCACGGCGTAAATGGGCACGCCGTTGGATGTGCAGCGCAGGAAGAGCCGGGGGGCTTTGCCCTCGAGCGCCATGCCGTAGAGGGAGCGCGACGCGCAGTAGACGTAGCTGTTCCCTGCCGAGAAGGCGGCTGTCAGGACCATGGCGTTGACGATATCCGGGAGCACGCGGATCCGCAGGCGGTTCATGGCCACGACGTAGGGAGAGGCGGCGGCGCCGGGTGCGCCGGTGGCGAAGGCCGCTTTGAGTTCCTCGTCGGTGTGTGGGACCAGAATCCCGACGGCGAGGGAACCCAGGATGAAGAAGGTCGTCAGGCGGTAAAACACGGCGTTAAACGCGCGCGGCATGACGACGCGCGGGTTCTCGGCCTCGCCCGCCGCCATGGAGACGTAATCCGGTCCCGCGATGGTGAAGGAGGCCTGGATGAGGCACTGCAGGAAGCCCATGAAGCGGCCGAGGTCGCCTGAGTGGTAGAAGGTGGCGAAGGCTCCCGGGGATTGCCAGTAGCGGAAGCCGAAGCGGTCGCCGAGCGGGTTGCCGCCGAGCATGACGATGAAGGTGAAGAGGAGGAGGCCGATGATGAGCAGGACCTTGCCGAGGGCGGCCCAGAACTCGACTTCGCCGTACCATTTTACCGCGAGGACGTTGATTAGTCTGGGGGGTCAGTCAGGGGTCGTCTTAAGGGGGGTTGTGGGAAGGGGCTTAAAGAGCTTACCCGTAGAGGACGATGGTGATGGCGATGATGCCGCCTGCTGGGACGGCGTCGCTCCAGTAGTGGATGACGACGTTGCAGGCGGTGATCTCGAACGGCACCATGGCCGCCTCGAAGATGAAGAAGTTCCATCCCGCAGCGAACCCAAAGGCCTCGTCGACGTAGCGGCCGGCGAAGCGGATGAAGGGCGACGAGATGGGAAGGTAGGTGACCATCTCGGCCATGCCCAGCGTCACGGCGAGGATGATGGTGCACCTGGTGTTGTCAGAACCATCTCCACTCTTCCTCGTGTTGACCCAGGGACATACCACAGCGAAAAGGCAAGAAACAAACTCGCCGGTCCTCCGGCGAGCAACCCCTTGCCGATCTGGACATACAGGGCCGTGCCGATGGTCCCGCCGATGCCTAACCAAGCAACAGTCAGCCAGGGGGGATGGATCCAGTCTTGGAGCGAAGAGCCTCACCAATCAGCTGGATATGGCGCGACTTGAGCGTCCGGTGGGTGTGGTCGCCGCGGATGCTGCGCACCGAGACGTTCTCAGGCGAGCTGTGTCCAACGCTGCTCTTCTCTGGGTGCGTCTCCTTGAGGGAGCCTGAGCTGCGAGCTCCCTCAACGTCTATGGCTGTTGATGCCATGGTTGTCCAACAGTATGGCTCAGGTACCTCAGGCGATGACCCGAGCGAACCAGGTTCAGTATATTTGTTTGAGAAGGAGGGAGAAGAACTCGACGACAAATGTCATGGGCGGTAGTGAAGTCTCGTTTTTTCACGGCATGAGAAGGGCCAGGGGCCGTTGACGAATACGGAGTACAAGGCACCAAATCTGGGGAACGTCGGGGAGCTGGTGTTGATATACTCGGGCAGATCCGAGGGGCAAGATCTCACCGCGTCCCTGATCGGCGGGCAGAATGAGGGGTCCTGCAGAATCAGGGAAGCAAAGAATTTTGTCTTCATGCAGGCGTGCGCATGTGGTGCCGCTCTGCCGGCGTCTTCAGGGTCCTCTCGCAGACGATCTTTCCTTGGCCGAGCAGGTTCCTAGCGACCCGCAGGGGTGAAGTGTGGGATTCGGCCAAGGTTATGACGAAACTTGTTGTCTTGGGGCCCCGCATCCTCCGCGAAAGCCCACTGAAACCCCTGCCTCCGGCCGTGGGGGACCGGGGGTCAACGGGCCTTATCCCTGTCTCCGGATGGGGCTCTTCGGCCGTTGAGGAACGCCAAGGCCGTCTTCTGCATCCGCATGTGTGCCGGAGCCGAGGGAGGCGGGTCTTTGAAGAGATCACGCCCACGCGGTCGAGTGTTTCAGGTGAAGAAACGGGCTCACTGACTTGTCCCAGAGTGACGATGGGCCTTGTGGAAGGGAACCTCGAGCGAAGTCTTGCAAGGCTGGAATGAAGCATGTGATGGTGGGAAGAAGGCAGCGAGGAAGAGGGTCCTAATCCACTGCATGTAAAGCATTCCAGAACCCTGTCTTGGTAAACTCCTACGGAACACGAGCTGACCCGAGATTACAACTTAGGTACACCGAACTTCAAGTCCAAACAAACATCAACCCATCCCAGGTGAGCCCCAGCCATGCCTTAACAATCGTCACCATCAAAACGGCGGCGCTTGTTCCCCCGCCTCTGGTGATCGCGCTGGCCAGGTCTGGAAGAGCCGTCCGTCTTGTTGCCCTTCCTGCCACGCCTCATCTTGGGGTGCTCCAAATCGCCAACCAAGTGCGCCCACTTCTCCTCCTTTTCATCGTCCACGACATCCTCCTCCTCTCTGTACACCTTCGGCGCCAGCATCCTATCCACCCACTGCATCGCGAGACTGCCGGGCTTGTTCCACCCTTTCACCCGACCACGGAAATGGATCTGGTGCATCTCCCCCGCAAACAACTCCACCGCCGTCTCAAAGTGCTCGCGGTCCAGGGCGGCCTTTTGGGAGAGAGAATTGAGATGCCGTTCGGCCCCGTCCGCCAGGGCCTCAAAGGACTTGGTGGATGGGTCAAGCCTGGCGGCAGAGTCGCCGAAAGCCTCGAGCTCTTGCATGATCAGCCGTGGCTGGTGCTCGACCTGGCTGTTGTACGCTTCCACCACGGCAAGGGACTTCTTTCTCTCTGCCTTGGTCTTCTCGGCGGCATCTTGCAACCGCCTGATCTGCTCCTCCAGCTTCTTCAGTGTGCCGTCCAGACGGGCAACCTCTTTCGCGGCCCGTCTCTGCTGCGCCTCGGTGATGTTCATGATTCCGGGTCGTGTCCGTCCGGAGAAAGATGCCAACCGATCTTGTCGTGTTTTTCGTCCCCGGGATGGAGAGAAGACCTGTGCTAGGCGATTTTCTTTAGTAAACGGGGCTGCCTTTGTAGAATCGAGAACCGCTCGGGTTCTTACCTTGCTGTCGGGGTTTCCGTCAATCCGCTGACCTGTCGACTACTCGATGCAAGTAATGAAGATCAGAGGCAAAAGAAGGGCATTTAGAAGGGACGGGAGGGGATGCAGTTATGTTGGCTCGACTTGGATCGATTTTGGTCCGTGGGAAGATTGAAACCTGCATCTCTCTTGCAGGATCATCGATTTACACGGCAATCGGCCCACTAAACCACAGAACAATTGGTCTAGTTGAGATGGGATGGAAGGATATGCATCTGAGGGGGGGGAGCGGCATGGCGTACATGTCGAGAACATGTTCAGTAAAATGTAATGCCTCCTAAACGTCACAGAAAACTCGACAAACGCAAGAAATACAGAAATCGAGATTGCCGCCCTTTACTCCCTCCAAAAGCCTGCGTCAAGGCTCACCTGTTACCCCGTCTATCAGCGAAAAACCCAACAACCCTATCCAATCCCTTCTCGCCCAAACACCCTGCAAAACCCCTTACCCCGAACCTCTTTCCCCCGAACCAATGCCTCTCTCTCACTCGAACATAAAACGAAACCAGAACCCCCCCTGACAAACGGATGCCTACGACGCCCCATGATATCCCATCCCAGAATTCCGATCACTACCCCGCAGGAGAGGCCCGACAACCACGCCCGTCACCACCTCGGCGACCCTCCCCGGCGAGACGCCGTGCCTCGCAGCGACCTGGGCGTAGGGAAAGCTCGCCTTGATCGTCTGCGCAATGTCCTGCAGCAGATTGGGGGCGGGGCCTGGGTGGGTCGGGGTCGGGAGCATACCAGGAGCAGGACCAGGAGCAGGAGCAGGCGCGGGGGCAGGAGCTGGGGCAGGGAACTGCGATGTCGGGAAATGCTGATGCTGATGCTGGTGCTGGTGCTGATGCTGTCTCTGATGGGCGTTAACCGGCTGCGAGCCCGCCGGCTTCGAGCGGGGGATCGGTCCCACTGAGGGCAGGACAGGAGCTGGCGGCGCGCGGTAGGCGCTGACTGGTCCCGCGGGCGGAAGACACATGTGCTGTTGATGGGGTGAGACGGCGTTTCCGGAGAAGGAAGGGTGTGCTTGGGCCCGCCGCTGGAGGTTCTCTTGTTGAAGACGGGCGCAGTGGGGGCACGCTGGTTTCGCGCCTGGGTTCGGAGTCGACGAGCGGGTAGAAGCTGGCTGCTCCCTGGGCGCAGAAGCTTGACGATGGTGGTTTGCCGGATAGTGCACCCGGGAACCGCGTGTATCTTGAGGCGCGAACGTTCGCTGCTGTTGGGTCTCGTGTGGCATCGGCAGGCTGGTAAATGCAACCGGAGGCTGGCTGCTGCCATTTGCCTGCGGCATCGCCACGATGTTTCCGGTGGAGTACATGGCGAAGGGTATGGGGTTCTGGGAGAGGAGCGGGTTCAGAAGAGGAACCGGAGCCGCTGTCGTGCTCGAGTTGCTCATCCCAAGGCCACCCATGATGCCATCAGTCGAGAAGATCTGGTTCAGATCGAATCCAGGGGTGTTGATAGGGATGCCATTGAAGTCGAGGCATGAGATCTGGTCGAGGGCAACCGGCTTCTGCGGCGCAACGCCCGGAGAAGATTGCAGAGAGATGGTTGCGTTCGTGTCAACGTGGGGGCCCGTCGTGAAAGCCTGCGGGAGCTGCTTGGGAGAGACGGCCACCGAGAATCGAAGGTGAGTCGGCATGGGAGGAAACGACTTTGGAAAGGCAAAGTTCTCCAAGGCTGGGAGTGATGTTCCCCGGGGCTCTGGCACGGCTTCTGGGACGGGGCCCTTGGCCTGGTCGAAGCCGGACAAGCTTTGAGAACGGTCGACTGGCGGAACCTGTTCCGTGGTTGGACTCTGCGGCTTCACAGTGGGAGTCTGCTCTTCTGCGGCGGGAGCCGGCAGTGGAGGCGGCGGAATTGAGCCCTGGGCTGTCCCGACCGGCTTCTGTTCGGTCATCCTCCTCTTGTTGACCGGATTTGCCGAGATGAATTGGATGTCGTCGTCGTCCGCGCGTCGTTTAGCGTGGGCGTCCTGCGCAGATGCTTGTTCCACGGCGGTTGGTGGTTGCGCTGCCTGTGGTTGGGCAGGCTCTTCCTTGGGATCCGGCATGCTGTTTCAGAAGCAGGAGGCAAGGCGCGGCATGCTGTGGAACGAGAGAAGAAATGCAGGCTGTATGGTTTAAGTGATGGAGGCGATGGGCTATATGCCCGGGCTGTGAAAGAACCGGCCATCACTTGTCTGGCCATTCCGGCAGCTTCTCGCACTGCGAGATGTCAAAGGGAAGGCCATGATCATGGCTTTGCTGCTTGTTGCATCTGGGCTGTGAACAAGCATGTCAGCAAGGAATGACGGAGGCAGAGGAGATGTGCAACGACGAAATGGAAAAAAATAAAGAACTGGGGACAGTAGCTAAGCAGGAGAACAAGCGTGAAGGAGCGTATCAGTGAACAGGAGGCTCGCTATGTCAACGAGTGCTGCAAAGCCAAGTGTGACGAGCGCCTGAAGCGCGAATCAAAACCGCACAGCCTTTATCCCAGTCACAGCCGGGTTGCTTTGAACTGGTGTGAACCATCAATGACGGGCAGCGCGGCCTCAAAAAAGCAGCTGTGAGTTTCTGCCAGCAGTCTGAAAGTGGAAGTGGAACGGAAGTTGAATGAGTTGAGAAATCGCCCATGTGAGTCCAAGTCTGTTAGTTGCCAGGTGCCGCCTCAACCACCAGCTGTCAGCAGCTCCCCCACTGCCAAGCCTTTGCAGCTCAAGCTCCGGCGAGGCTACGCTTCTGCCTTGTCAATCAACCCCAACCCCGCCATCACTTCAACCACTTCTTCCTCCGCAAACGATCACTTCATTTCCGCCGCCTGCCACATCCTCTACTGCCATCAAAACGAGGGAAGCATTGTCATTTTCCTCAACTACAGGACGCCGATTTTCAACCACACCACAATCGCAACCATGGCCGGCCAAGCAGCCAACGAGCTGCTGTCGACCCAAAAGGCGTCCGACTCGGGCCTGCAGCTGGTGCTGCACCCGCTGCCCATTCTCGAGATTTCCGACTTTATCGTACGGGGGTATCAGCGTGGATTGAAAGGAGCTGTTGTTGGCGCCCTCCTGGGGCAGCAAAATGGTCGCGAGGTCACGATCGAGCACAGCTTCAGCTGCAAGACCGCCAAGAATGCAGAGGGTCTCTATGAGCTCGACCAGGAGTGGTTCAAGAAGCGGTTAGAGCAGAGTATGTGTCTCCGTCTACATGCAATTACCATCTCTTGCTGACAGTTCTAGTGAAACTCGTCCACAAGAGCCCCGCCCTCGACCTCGTCGGCTGGTACTCGCTGGTACCCAAGACCGGCCCCTCCGCCCTCCACCTGCCCATCCACCGACAGATCAGCGCCTTCAACGAGTCCGCCGTCCTGCTCGGCTTCCACATTGAGGACATGCTGAACCCAGCCTCCGGGGACCCCCTGCCGATTACAATATACGAGAGCAACATGGAGGCCGACGACGGCCGGGAAGCCGAAGGCGAGGACAAGGAGATGAAGGACGCCGAGGCCGCCACCAACATGGTCCTCCGCTTCCGCAAGCTGCCCTACACCACAGAAACCGGCGAGGCTGAGATGATCGCCATGCAGTTCATCCGCGAAGGCGGCGCCAGTGCCGCGGTTGACAGCACCGAGAAGCACATCCTCGAGCAGTTCGACAAGAAGATTGCGGTCGATGATGGCAAGGGTAAAAGGAGAGCCGTTGCCTTTGAAGAGATCAGCCAATCCAAGACCACCCCATCCGCAGAACAACCAGCCGCCACAAACCCCGACGCCAACCTCACCCGCGCCGAGGCCGAGTACATGTCGGCCCTGCAGGCCAAGTACAACGCAACCAAGATGCTGAAATCCCGCCTTGGCCTGCTCATCACTTACCTCCAACAACTGCCCCCCGACTTCACTGCAGGCAAACAGACCACGGCAGAAGCAGCCGACCTGGCTCGCGCCTTCAACGGCGCGCACACCGCACCCTCCAACACCATCCTCCGGCACATCCAAGCACTGGTTACCAACGCCGACCTGGTCGCCCCCGCCGAGCAGGCCACTCTGGAGCGCGAGATCCAGCGCGAGACAAACGACGTCAGCGTCATCTCCATGATCTCGGCCCTGATGTCGAGCGTCAATGAGGCTCGCGAGGCCGGCAAGAAGTTTGCCGTCCTCGAGGCGCAGCGGCAGACGCGCCAGGGCCGGGCGGGTGGGCCGAGCGCCACGCAGTATGAGCATCTGCTTGGGGGCCAGATCGGGCATCCGGGTAATGATGGCCCCGGCGGGCTGGGAGGGGCGGGCGCTGCTGATGATGCTGCTGCTGCCGCTCCCGCGGGGTTTTAGAGGGCTGTGGCGGGGTGGGTTGGCGGCTGTCTGCGGAGTGTGAGAGAGTTAATGGGGGCTTGACCATGCTGGGAATTATTCACTGTGAACGGTGATGGGAGCGTCTGAGGCTATGCGGTAGGGAGTTGAGAGCCGTAGGACCTGACCATGCAAGGTGCGGAATGGGCAGCTCTACCTGTGAATGACACACAGGTGAATGGGAGCGCATATTGATGACCATGATGAAGTTAACGGATAACGGGAAGGACTGCACATTGCACGGAAGGAGTGTTTGTTTGGGAGTTGGGGATGGCAGAAGAGGATCACCCCAGCATTTTTACCGCTCATCAACAGCATCAAAGACGGAAGATGGTGCTGCATAAATGGACAAGGCCTAGAGAAGGCAGAGCTGCAGTGGCTGCAGTCTTACTGCTGTTTAGACTAAGGTACCGAAACGAAGACCATCAGGTCTGAATGAGTCCCTTCAAGGCCCCAGGTCCATCTTAACCGTGAGATGAGTGGGTGACGGGGGTTCCGTGGTGACAATCAAGGAGCGGATGTATTTGCATTTATTATAGCATTATCAATCTCGACTACAGCTATAGAAGAGCAATAGGAACACCACCCTTGGGACAAACTCATGAGCCAGGTGGGGGAAATCCAAGCAGCAGTGTGTACTGAGAGCATCTCCGTCTGCCAGCATGCCACTTTCAACACCAGCACCCAATTCCCAATCACATACCGAAAGAGAGGAGATCAAAGTAGAGGTAGCCAAAGAAAGCACGAAAGGGGTAGCTGTAGATCACACCTGCCCATTCTCTATACCCCAACATTTCTTGTGCTCTAAAGAAAACGGTAGAAAAGAAACACCGGCCGTTATTACCCAAACCCATCATTACCACATCCCAGCCAGCCCGTCTATAACACTTAGCAAGAGCAAACGTTTCCCAAAAGAAGAGACAAACAGAACCAAGAAGATCAAAGAAAAATTGACACAACCCCACGACACCGCCCCCTTTTCCAACCGGATATCATCCACCGCCTTTTACACCACTGACAGACAGACTCACGCTAGAACAAGGACAAACCCCCTCAAGCCTCAATAACAACCTTCAACACCAGATTCCCCTCATCATCCACCGTCCTACTCGCCAACTCAAACGCCCGGTGAGCATTCTCCAGCCCCTTAAACCGATGCGTAACCATCTCATCCAGACACGGCAGCACACTCCCTCCAGCACCAGGCTGCTGGCTCGCACACAGAAGCTTGATACCCGTGGCATAGGTATTCGCATACCGGAAGATACCGAGGATATCAATCTCCCTCAGATGCGCAACCGACATGGGCAGCGTCTGGACGGGCGTGCCCATGCCGACCATGATGACTTTGCCGCCGGAGCGGGTCGCGTACAGCGAGGTGTGCATGCAGACTTCTTTGCCAGTGCACTCAAAGGTTACGTCGACGCCGTCGTCTTCGTCGTCGACAAACAGTGGGTTGGAGGTGGTGGTGAGGGAGAGCATGTCCGCGGCGAGGGACTTGGCGTAGTCGAATTGACTTTGCATAGAGAGGGTGCTGGCGGGGGTCATGACGCCGTCGATGGGGGTCGAGGTGCCCGAGGAGGAGGCGCTGCCGCCGTATATTGAGGAGCAACTGGAGGAGGTGTGCAGGGGGCGGGGAACCACGTAGCCGTGGGTTGCGAAGCCCTTGGCGATGGCGAAGTCGACGCGGCCCTGGTCGACGTCGGCGATAGTGACGGTCGAGCAGCCGGACTGCCGGGCCATGGCGGCCGTGAGGAGGCCGACGGCGCCGGCGCCGAGGACCAGGGCCGAGGAGCCGGGGGTTGGCTTGGCCCGGTTCACGGCGTGGATGGCGACTGATAATGGCTCGAGGAGAGCGGCGGCATCGAAGGAGATGTTGTCCGGGAGTCTGCACTTTGTTAGACTCGTCTGTTCTCAGGAACTGGGGGCGGCATACTTGTGACACCACACAGCAGGGTGGTTGATGCGCTCCTGTAATGTCCCCTGGAAGTGCGGCACTGATTTGGCGCTGCTCCTGAATCTCATCTTCTTGCACAGGTTATACCTCCCCTGGCGGCAGATGCCACACGTGCCGCACGGGATGCCAACCTCGAGGGCGACGCGGTCGCCGATGCTGAAGCCCGTCACCTGGGGCCCGATGGCGACCACGGTCCCCGACGACTCGTGGCCGAGGGACAGCGGCATGCAGGCGCAGAGGTCGCCATTGGCGAACTTCTTGTAGTAGCTGACATCTGACCCGCAGATGCCTGTTGTGTGGACGGCGATCTGAAGCTCGCCAATACTTGGCTCCTCGATAGTACGCCGTTCCTAGACAGAGATTAGTTGTCTTCGTTGAGAGGAGGTGAGATGCCTTAGTGAGCGAGGCTTGGCGCGCCAGAAAGCAAGATGCGTTCTGTGTAACCCAGAGATCTCAGATGTCTCGAGGGAACAAGGGCAAGGATGGTAAGGAGAAAGAGTTGTACCAGGCGAAGGTCCCTAGGGCCGTAGAGTACAGAGGCCTTAATGGCCGAAGGTTTTGAGGCGGCGGGAAGGTGCATTGGCGCCGGCTCGCCTGTCGCGGAGGGCGCCATCTCGATAGGGCGGCGGGTTTTAGTGGGATGAGAGCGTGGGATGAGGCGCGGGTAAGGCGATCTTGGCCAACGAGAGGCGCTTTTCCCCGTGGGGTTCCTGGCACAGCTGGGGCAGACGACAGCAATGCGGCTCTTCCGGGTGACGGCGGCGCGGGATGTGAGAAGAAGAGGGTGTAGGGCGCTCAGGGGGAGTGGAACAGTTCCCAGAAGTGAGTGGCGAGCGTATAAGGTCTCGTAATGGGCAACCACACGGATTCGAGAGACGTTCGGAAGTGAGAGATGCTCAGAGGAAGGGTGGGAGCAGGACGGACCCCCACTCTTAAACCCTCAAGAGGGTCGCCGCCATGATATGGATTGCTAACTTGCTCCCATGGATGTGCTAATCCCTGATGCGCATCGCCCGGGGGTCGACGAGGCAGGATCAGGAACGGACACAAGTCGAGCGGATGCAAGGTCCAGGAGCGGAGCTCCAGATGGGTGCTCTGGAGCCGGCATGCGCCCAGCCGGCCTCGCCAGTCAGATACCGACTAGTTATCTCTGTGCGAAGCAAAGAGGCTAGGCGCAATGCGCTCCAGAGGAGCCCCCGATAATCTCGGGAGAACATAAAGCAGGTTAGTGTCGAGGTCCATCTTTCGGCACGAGCACCCACCACCCATGTCTATCGACGTTGCGCGGACAGATCGCGACATCCACGGCGCCCATGGAAGCACACAGCTGGAGCGAACCGGAGCCGGAGCGGGTGCAGGACGGCGAGATGCACAGACAGCTGCGGGACGAGATACGGATCCCAAGACGCACGACGAAACGCAGCTGATTTGGGCCAGTCCTGATGCGATCCGGGCGCACTGGGGGCGAGGGTCTTTCCTGTCTGGGGCTTCTCGAGCCGTCTGGTGGAGCGCTGGCGATGGCAAAACGGCAGCAGCATCACTGGCAATTTGGGTGCTTCCGACAGAAGCTGCACGGGAGTGATAGCCGGCTTCCATGCAGCAGCCATGCGGGTGTGTCTGGGGTCCCTCGCGGTTGGTTGGAGCCGGGTACCACAGGCGACCTGGGTGCCTGGTACGGCGGGGCCGGGCGAGGCGGGAGGGTGCTCAGGCCACAGAGGGACTCGGGCAATCTCAGCCGTCCGTTGACGGCCAGGGACGGCAGCGAATAGCTGCGTCGAGCGCGAGCACGCCATCGCCTGCCGGCCAACGACAGAGGAGCGGAATTCATGGCGAGGCCACGACGACGACGGGGCTTTTAAGGCCGGCTGTTTCCAGGCCTAGCGAGGCGACACCACTCTCGGATGTTGCAGCGTCCAGGATGACGATATGGAAGGCATGGAAGACGACTACCGGTCTCCGTACTCCACGGCCATGGTGAGCTTTGCGGATGAAGGGGAAATGGTGTATCTGGGCCTCTGCCGCCCTATTCATCCGGTCCCGGAGCTGGCGTGTGCCGCGGATGCGAAACCGTCATGTCTCGCAGAGCGCCAACAAGCCATGGCGAAACCGTGTGCGAATTTGCGAAAGTTCGAGAGAAAGTCGAGAGTCGGAGCAGGGGTTCGAGAAGGATGTGTGGAGACGGCCGTTCAATGACGCGAGCAGGTGGCAGGAGCGCAGGGGTGCGAAAAGTTTATCGTTCAACACTGGCAGTTGAGATGAGATGAACCGCAAGGGAGAAAGAACGAACACCTTGGCGGACTGGGCAAGAGCTCGGAAAAGGAAGTCAGGGACGAAGCTTGCTGGCCCAGCGACCCCACCTTTCTCTTGCTCTTGCATTTTCTGGTTTGCATCCGTTGATGAATTCGCTTTCGCAACTTGAAGCCTGAAACTCTGCTTGTGACGACTGCCAACAGCCGACTCTGCGTCGATTAGCGAGGACAAACGACATGTCGCTTCTGCTCCGGGGAACAGCTTGGTCTCGGGCGTCTCGTGCAACGCGCTGCACGACGGCTCGCCTCCGCACAAAACGCCGCCGAGTGCTACCGTTGCTGACTCGCCATCGACGTTCCCAAGCTCGAGCATCCTCGTGGCAGCCATCACTCCGTTGCCACCGCCCTGGAGAAGCAGTGATTGTCGTCGACATCTCTATCCGCGGCGGATCATCGCCGACAGCAACCCCCTGACGTCTCCAACTCACCAACCCCACCTCAATCACAAGCTCCGCGAGTCCAGCCAGGGTCTTTCAAACGGCCCGGTAGTGGACTGGCCAACAAGGGCATGGTTCACCGCTGATGACCGCGGCCCCACCGCGCTGGTTTCGAGAAGATTTCTGGCGGATTGCCCGAAGGAGGAGCCAGAGATGCTCATCAGGCCAGAATGACGGATGTCTCTCGCGGCTTCTGCACATGTCGAGCTGGGGTAAGGTCAATTGACTTCTCCCATTTTGCCGGCCCTATCGCGGGCGCACATGGCAGAGCAGGGGTCAGTTACCTTCTGGCACATGAAACGGAACCTCAGCAAGGCCGCCGTATCTCCAGTGGACCACGACCAACGCATCCTTCGGACGGAAAGGTCGCCTCGGGATGGTGCAGAAGCCTTCCGGAAGATTGGAAATACGACCAGACCCTGGCTTGACGGCCCTCTCGCCGGTGTCCTGGCACAACAGCAACACGGTGTGCCTCGGTGTGCATGCAAGCCAGGCGGTGACCAGATCCTTATCAGGATCAACGCCCATGCCGACCAACTGAACCTGGTGCTCTGGTGTCCGCCTGGATTCGCGATAGCATCCGAGCCGTGCCTTATCAGATACAGCACCATCCCGACCATCATCCGGCCGTCGTCGGATGCTTGCTTCCTGTCGTGCTCCCAACCTCACCTGGATTCGAAAAATCCTTGGCCATGTTGAGAAACTTGGGGTTCGGTTGGAGCAGGGATGCCGCCGCGGCTCAAAATAAAAAGCAAGAACTGCTTGCGCCAGCCCCGCGATCTCGCATGCCATGGCGCATGTGGAGCCGACAGGGTTCTCGGGCCACCTGTTCTTGGAAAGACATTTGCACACAGCTGTCTTCTCGCCATCTTTCGAGCTCGACATCGGCCCCATGTGGTTCCGCGGCTCCCGTTGCAGGGTCAAGACAAAAACCCGAGCGTTTACACTGCAACCAGATCTCCATCTCGTCGATGGATACTGCCTCGGAGGCCCAGCCGACATTCCCAAGCTAATGTACAGACAATGGCCGAGCGCGGTTCTGTTGATGACAGGAACAGACCCTGCGTCGAATCCAGAGCCAATCCCGTCGTTGGACCTGCTCACGCATCACGGTCACATCGGGCGACCCCTGGATCTCGCGCCATCTCCGCCACCCCGGGAGTTTCAGTGCTGGCGAACTCGTTCCGCCGCTCCCGGCAGATTCGGGCGTGATATCCCAACACAGCAAGGCTGCTCACTGACGCGGCTGAATTCGGAGCGGCTGGACGACCCGCGATCGTCGTGAAAGGCGCCGACGTGGCACTGATGACCGCCCAGTCCTTCCAGATATCAGGGCATCAGACATCACAATGGCGAGATACAGCAATGTCCCCGGGGCCTCGGCCGGACAGCGTTACCTCCGCCGCCACCCGAAGAGCGGTCTGATATCATTGTCGACGCAACGGCGGAATTATCTTGCATACAAAAACTGAGATCCATGCGACGCCACCCCTGGTCTGCAGCCAAGCCCACAGGAGGACCACCACCACCACCCACCCGGACCTCCCCGGTTGGCGAACTCTGGCGAGCTCACCTGCCTCCTGTCTGGATGCGCCAGGGGGGTGGCGATGTCGCAATACGGGAGACACGTCTCCCGAGGTCGTGGAGACGAGGCGGTGAGCTTGCAGGCAACGCGGTTCGCCTCACCCGGGGCGGGACAGATATTGGGCTCTGCCATATTGCATGCAGGCCAGGCGATCTTGCAGGAGAAGAGGTCGATTTACGACGAATTTAGAAACCATGAAGGCCTGGAAGCGGCGTGCCTTGGGAAAGTCTATGACGGCACGGAGGAGCCACGAGAACTGCGCGAGCTGGAAAACCTGCTCGAGAAATCCCGATGTTCGCTCCCCCCTCCTTCTCAGACCCCCACGACGGGACGGCCCTGCCGGGTACCGAGCCGTCTGCGGAGATACGTGGGGGACAGACGGGAAGATGCCGAGCTGAAGATGTTCAGGCGGAGGGCTGTGTCCCGAGGGGGCTGGAGATCCATGGCATAGACATGCAATCCACACATCTTTCACGCAACACCTGGGGAACAGGAGCCCGAGAGAAAGCCGCAGCGCCCTTTCCCTCACAACACCGGCGAAGAGGACGGAGCCCAAGAAAAACACTAGGTAGCCGAACGTAAGCTTGATCCAGGCGAGCCATAGCTATCGCCTCATGCACAACCGTAAACTAGACCATAGTAGGCACTCCTATCATAGCATAGCAGCAACTGCACCTCCCACTTGGATACAACCTTCAACTGCCTCACCTTACCACATCCCCACGGCCTCACCTCTGCCCTCTCACCTAGAAAGTACTCGTAGCAAGCCGGCTAGCCGCATTCCGCGCATCAACCCGGTCCTCATCATCCTCCTCCAGCAAGCCCGGCATCCTCCCAGCAGACCCGCTCATCCCCCTCGCCCGGCCGCCCTGCTCCCCGCCCTCAGCACCCTCCAAGCCCTCCCCAACCTCGCCTACCGAGCTAGCCACCAAACTACCCGACACACTCCTGCTCAGGGCATCAACACTGCGCCGCGGCACGCCGCTCCAGGCATCACCCTTGGGGCCCTGGCTCGCCGCCATGCTGGTGCGGCGCACAGCAGACGGCGGATGACTCTCCCTCCCCAGCCGCGACAGACCCCCGCTGGCGTCAATGGAGCGGATATCCGGGCGGACGGATTCAAGCAGGGCCAGAGTGCGGCGCTCGGCCTCGATCTCGCGGAGCACATACTCGCGGATCGAGAGGCGCAGGTCGGCGGCGGTGCGTGCGAACCAGCGGCGGCGCTCGTGGACCAGGTTCTGCGTGACGCGGGTCGTCTTTTGGTAAAGGGCTGATTCCGTCTGCCGGGCGTCGTCTAGCGCGGAAATGGCCTCGTCGACCTTCTCGCGGCGCACGTTGGACGAGGCCTTGAGCCGGTCGGCGGCGTTGAGCTTGCTGCGTGTGGCTTCCTGGGCCTGGAGGAACTCGCGGATGAGAATTTGGCGGTTGGTGAGGGTTTCCTTGACGATGAAGGCGTCTTGCGAGTGGTACTGGAAGGGGTCGCCGATCGTGGTGGCTTCAGCCGTGGCTTGGGCGGCGTGGTAGTCGCCGACGGTTTGGATGATCTTGCCTAGTTTGCGGTAGGCGTTGGCGAGGCCTGGGTGAGGCTCTTGAACGTGCATGTTGCCGAGCTTGACGCCGAAGTCGGACTCGGAGAGGCCGAGGCCTAATTACGGTGAGTATGCAGCTGACTGGTTTGAAGGGGAAAATAGAAGGGGACTGTGTACCTCTGCGTGACTTGACGAGCTTGTCCACCTTGTGCCCGGCGTCCATGGAACCCAGGTAAAACAGCTTCACAATGGGCCGCGCCTCCTGCAGCTCGGGCGTATCATCAGGCGGCGGGGCGAACTGCTTGAGAATCTTGCGCCGGACGCCAGTCGCGGGCTGCTTCTTCTTGACCATGGGGCTGTAGCCAAAGTCGCTCTCGACGAAAAGTACCATCTCGTCGTCGCGCATCAGCACCTCGTTGCTGCAGACGTAGTTGAACCAGCGCTGCATGAGCGCCTTGACGCGAATCTCGTCCTCCTCGGTGCCGGCGCCGGCCGAGGTCAGCGCGGGCGGAACGGCGGGCACGATGGCCTCGGGGTTGGCCGAGATGAAGTGCTCGGCGAGCTTGATGAATTCCGAGTGCAGCCGGCGCACATCGCGGTACTGGGTCGTCCTGAAGGCGGGGAGGTTTGTCTAGTTTCGTCAGCGACAGCCCATCAAGCTTCGACCCATGAGCCATACATGTACATCGAACCTCAAGATAGGGTCCTTGCGCCCGGTGCGCTCGAGTCCAGTAATCTTAGCCTGCAGCTTGAACTGCGGCGGTGGGGGTTTCCGCGACTGCTGCTGTTCTGGCGCGCGATGGGCGTGCTCTGGCGCGGGCTTTGGACTCTGCTGCGGCTGTTGTGGTCGCGGCGAGGCTGCCTCCTGAGGGGCAGCAAAGCCCTGTTGTTCCGGATGCGCCTCCGCCGTGGCAGCCTCCTCTTGCTGAGACTCGGCCGCCTGCGAGACGGTGCTCGCGGTATCGGGTCTCCGGTACTCGGTATCACTCCCGCCAAAGCCGCCCTCGTCATGCAGGCCATTGTTCGAGCTTTGATACCGGAACGGAGAGCCAGGGGCCTCTCCGGCGATGGAACCGAAGGCGGTCCGGTTGTGGCGGGGCGACGAGCTCGGCGAATTGCCCCATGGCGAGGCCTCGGCGGCGTGGTCGGCGTCGTTTATGGATGCGCTGTAGTCCATGGCCAGCGTTGCGCGAGTAATGGCCTCGGATGACGTGGGTTCGGGGTTGTCGGAGTTCAGAAGGGTTCGCTGTCTGCTTCGTCGTAGGGCAGCTGATGATCAGGAGGCCCAATTAGTCTCGGTCCAGGGAGCCAGTGGTCAATGGCGCATACAAGCAAGTGCAAGATGTTTGGACTCCGAGTCGTCACCTCCACATCGCCGTCGGTGGTTGAAGCCGCGCGGTTGCCTTGGCGAGGGACAGGACGAACGGCCTTGGCGCCAAGCCGGGGATGGCGGGGGTGCACGGGCCCTGGCGATCCGAAAAAGAAAGACCACAACGCCGTGGCTGTTTCCACACCTGTCGGATGATGTGTGAGAGCAACTTGGGATCAGCTCATGTTTGTTTACTCGAGAACTCTCAATCTCGCGACTTGACATGCAGGGCGCTTTGAAATTTGTCTCTCCAGACTGAAGCTCTGTTTCGTCTGTTCAATTGTGTGTTTTTGTTGAGTTCAACCTGGAAGGAGCTCTGCAAATAATTGGGGATGCTGTGTAGCGGCCCCCTCCGCTCCCGCCGCCATGGCTTGAGCATTCGGTTGTTGCCTGGGCTCCCCGTGGCCGTGTTGGTGCTGAGAAATGCCCAATTGGCCCGGGGCAGCTTCGCGCGGAGCTACTCGAGCGACCACGCCCATCATGAAGCCCGCATCGAGAGCATCCGCAACATTGGCATCATTGCCCACGTCGATGCGGTGCGTCTTGGCGTCTACAAGCTCCTCTGACCGCTCGCTAACACCCCGCAGGGCAAGACGACCACCACGGAGCGCATGCTGTATCACAGCGGACGGACTCGCCATATCGGAAGTACGTTCTTCAAGCGAGGATGTCCAGGACCCGGCTAACCCCTCAGATGTCGACCATGGCAACACCACAACCGACTTCCTCCCTATGGAGCGGGAGCGCGGCATCACCATCCAATCTGCCGCCATCACCTTCCAGTGGCCCCCCAAGGCCCTGTGTCCGCCGGGCCACGAACCACAGACCATCAATCTCATCGACACCCCGGGCCATCAGGACTTCCGCTACGAGGTCGACCGCTGCCTGCCGATCCTTGACGGTGCCGTGTGCATCCTCGACTCGGTCAAGGGCGTCGAGACACACACCGAGCGCGTCTGGGAATCGGCGCAGCTCTCCAAGATTCCGAGACTGCTCTTTGTCAACAAGCTTGACCGCGACGGCGCCAGCTTCAAGCGCTCTGTTCAGGAGGTTGCTTCCCGTCTGAGGACATGGCCGTTGCTGTGCCAGATTCCCTGGTGGCACAAGGACGATTTTGTGGGCGTAATTGACGTGATTCATCAGCACGGGTTCAGGTTCTCCAGCACCGGCGCCATGTCGGTCGTCAGCAAGCAGAGCATCGCCAAGGAGAGCCCGGCTTTGGTGGAGGAGATGGAAACGGCCCGCCTGCGCCTCATTGAGACGCTCTCGGAACACGACGACCAGATCATGGAGGAGTTCCTTGAGCTGGAAAAGGATGTGCCCTCAGTGTCCATCAAGCGCGCCATCCGGCGTCTGATTATGGACGGCGAGGCCAAGTTCACGCCAGTCTTTGCAGGCGCCAGCCTGCGGAATATCGGAGTTCAACCGCTGCTGGACGGCGTCGTGGACTACCTCCCTAACCCTAGCGATAGGCCGCCCCTCGAGATCCTGGGCGCCAGAGCTCACACTCTGCCGCAGCTTCTCGAGCAGTCTGCCAAGAAAAAGGGGCACCATCACGAGCCTCCGATTGTGGGTCTCGCCCACGTCTTCAAGGTGGTCGATGATCCGCGCCGCGGCATGATGAGCTGGCTGCGTGTCTACTACGGCGCCTTCAGCCGGAGCAGCCACATGTGGAACAGCAACGTCCACAGCTTTGAGAAGCCGCAGAATATTCTGCACGTGTCGGCCAAGGACCACCACGAGATCCAGCACCTGTCCACTGGGCACATTGGCGCAATGACCGGCCTCGGCTCCGCCCGCACTGGAGACACCCTCATTACCTTCCCTGGCCGCCAGGGCAGCGTCGCCCCTGAGTTGTTCAGAAACCTTCGTATCAAGGCGCCCGAAACGCCCCCGGCGGTGGCTTTCATTGCCATCGAGCCGTACTCGCGCACGGCCAGCGACAAGCTCGAAGATGCCCTCAACAGACTGTCGCGAGAGGACCCCAGCATCAGGTGGAGCAAGGACGAAAAGACGGGGCAGCTGATCCTGTCCGGCATGGGCCTGCTGCACCTCGAGATCGCCCAGGACCGCCTTCTGACACACTACAAGATCGACCGCGACTCGGCCTTGTGGGGCGACATTGAGGTCGAGTACTCAGAGTGCCTGCTTGCGCCGACCAAACCGCATCGCTCCCTGTACGACCGCTCAATCCGCGACAAGGCCGGCAAAGCAGCCTGCACAGTCAAGATCGAGCCGCTCGAAGCGCACCACCACGACTCCCTCCTCGAATCCGCCATTGAGCGCGACGGCAACATCATCCACGTTGCCATCCCGCTCCCCTCCGACAGCGACAGCTCAGGCCTCCCCTTTGACCCCGAGCTCGTCCGCCAGCAGCTCTTCAACGGCGCAATCGCAGGCCTCGCCCGCGGCCCCCGCCGGAGCGCCCCTGTCCGGCGCTGCCACGTGCACATCACCTTCGACCCGGCCACCGATTTCTTTGGAGCCGCCACCACCGGCGGCCACATCACCAACGCGGCTTTGTTTGCCATCCGAGGTGCGCTCAAGGAGGCCCACGAAAGCGGCCAGGTCGGCATCCTCGAGCCCGTCACCCACGTGCAGATCCACTGTCCCGAGGAAGCCGGGCAGGCGATTCAGCACGACCTGGGCAGCGCCCGCGGCGGGCAGGTGCTCGAGGTGCGGAAACCGGAAGACGAGCTGGCGCAGGCGGAGGGCGGGGAGGAAGAGCAACAGATGATTGACGTGTCCAAGGTCTATGTGCCGCCGGATCCGTACGAGTCGGTGCAGAGTCTGAGGGGGGCCAAGAAGGCTGTCGTGAGGATGTTGACCATCGTCGGCAAGGCGCCGCTCAAAGAGATGATGAAGTATGATGATCGGTTAAGGAGCTTGACGGGCGGGAGGCATACACTGCAGTTGGATCCGGGCGGGTTTGAGTTGGTTACGGGGGCGCGGGAGAGGGCTTTGGAGGATCGGTAGAGGCATCATGAGGTCAGGACCGAACTTCCGAGCCAAGTTTCCAATCTGACATTCCCAATCTAATCTGAGAATCTGCCTGAGCTCTGCGGCATAACTCTCCGTGCCCGCTGTGACAGTACAAAACACAAAAGCGTGTCCGCAACCCCGAAGTCCCCGGATCCAAGTTGATCGACCTCAAGGAACCATCTTCACTGCGCGAATCTTACCCCCAATCTCGGCAGTATAGTTACTCTTGTCATCTCTCTGGATCCATGCAGCCTGTTTCTTCTTCTCGTCCAAGTAGACAAAGTACTTGTCACCCTTCATGTGCAGGGTGTACGTGTTGTTGCCGATGACGCACGTCTTGAAGGATGCCGCAGACTTCGCCGCCGTGGTGGATGGTCCGGCTGTGGACGACGATGAGCCGCCAGAGGCCGGGCCCAGCTTCATTCCCTGCATCGACTTGGCCAAGGCCTCGACTCCGCCCTTGCCCGGAATCGCTGACTGGGGGATTTTGGGAACAGAACCGCTCGCAACGAAGGTGCTGGTGAAACTTTGGCCGTCCTTGCCGTCGAGCTGAACGAATTTGTTATACTCGGGGCGCCAGTCCTTGGCGGCGATGCAGCGCTTCGAAATGACGTTTTCGTAGACCCTGTGCTCCTCGTTGTATTGCCACCAGGTGAGCTTCGCCATGGCCGCTAGGGGGGTGTGCTGCGGGCCTTCCATCGCTCGGTGTCCGTCATTCATGGCCATGCAGCCCAGTGCCCAGATGGCGAGATTTCCGGTGAGCCCGTCCTTGCCTTGGGCCGACCAGGGCGCCGAGGCATACTCGATGGCCGCGGTATGTCCAAGATGCCCAAGCGGCGGGATGCGCCGGATGCGAAACGCTACCACCTCGGTCTGCGTGATGATATATGCGTAACGCGTCTCTGCGTACCGGCAGTACGCCGCAAGCTGCATCAGCGGTTTAAGGCGCTCCTGGTTGACCGTTCTGCGTCTCACGGTCTCTGAGGCGTCCGAGCCGAGCGGGTCCATCTCCACGAAGGCCTTGGTATCGGGTGGCAGTGCAAGCCAGTTGGATTTCCACTTCTGGCTCAGTTTGCTGTCGCCAACCACGTACGTGAGCGGCTTTGGGGGTTGTTGCCGCCCCTTGGACTGCCCCTCCAAGTAAATCTTCCTGACCTTGTGATCTATGATGACCTTTGGGTCGGATGCGGAGTGTTAGTGCTTGATTAACCGACGAGCCAAACGGGGAGAGGAGATGGTACGTCAGAAGACGTCCCGGGTATTATCTAGATTTAATCAAGCATCATGTTCCTTGCCAGGGCCGGGAAACTCCAGGCACCGTGACGGCAGAGCGGACTTCTGAACATGCTGGCGTGACACAAGAGCACTGCTGTTTGTTTGGAAGGGCTACTCACCCAATCTGGCTTCATTCTGCTGTTGGACTTGGCCGAAACCTTCCAGTCGACCTTCTTGGCGGCGATCGTGGCAGATGTCGTCGGGTTGTTGGTCATCCCAGCCCGGGCGCGGAGTACATGAGCCGCTGCCTTGAGCGGGCCGCGGACGACTGGACACATCCACACGATACCCAGCGTGTCAATGTCCCCTTCGTCATGGATAATGGTGGGCGTCAGCGGCGGGTCATCCACCTGCTGGTAGGTTGAAAGGTCTGGGATTTGCCCACGGAAGTCTGAGATGTCTTGCGCAAGAAGATCCCCGTAGGCTAGTTGGATGGCCTCGATGGTGAAGTCCTTCCATGGCTGGACTGTGTTTGGACGATTGGCATCCAGCTGAACATGGTCAAAACTGTCGGTGCCGGAAACGGTATTTGTGTAGCTTGCGCCGCCCCAACGATCGTGAATGGCGGGGTTAGGCCGGCGGAGGATGCCCAAAAGCGTCAGGCCGGTTTGTGTCTGCCTGGTTCGCGTGGTGGTGGGGGGGAGAGGGTCTGTTTGTACCGCCGCGTGTTGCTTCGGCATTGCTGGGCGATGCTGTTGAGCCGGTCCGGCTTCGATCACAAGAGAAGAGAGGCTGGAGAATGATGGTTTGACGACTCGTGAAAGATGATTTGGATGCTCGGAGTGTTGGGGAAACGGGACCCGGCCATGATGCCTTGATGCCCTGGCTTTATACCCAGAATGGAAACGCGAGAGTCCGTCTGTTGGATGCCCAAACACTGAGCCACCGACTGGCAGTGACGTCCCTAGACAACTAGGGGGAAGGGGGGCTCGCCTGGGGTCGGACTAAGACGGTTCATGGGACGCTCGTTTGACGCCAAGGTCTGGCGAGTCGGCCAACAACTGGAAGAGTTGGGCAACTTACCTACCCAGACACATGAGGTAGCAGTATTCCCATGTCGAGGACCGGATATTGACTGCGGCTTCATGATTCGTTCCCCTGCCGTTGGGAGCACCCAAGACGGGCAGAAGATGGACGCACTTCGTTCCAAAAACGCCCGGGTTGACATTCGCTCCCAAAGGGAGAACACAGTCGATCTTGGGAGATAGAGATTCGGTGCCGATTAAGGTAGCACACGACGACTCCTGGAGGGCGCCTAGAATCAGTGTCAACATGAGTCAAAGTGGGCTTCAGGAGCTGGGCGTGCCGCCGCACCGAGTTGATTCCGAACCAGTTGAACGTTTCATCTCGTGGACCTGGCGGCTTCCGTTGAGATGAGCCTGGTGTTGGGCGAGGCCACCGGCTCCGCCGCTTGCTCGCCTCTCAAATCACCAAGCGAATGACTTTCAGATGTCAGCGGCGTAGGTGCATGATGGGCGTCGGAAACCGCGGGCGCGAGGCTCACGCGGTGGTGTGGTTCTGTGCCTCGCGGCACCACTTTCTCGTCTGATGAGGCAGGCCGCTTCGGGCCCTGTTGGGATGTTGGCGGCCCGAGTGACCATCACGCCGGGCAGCGCAGGGGCTGCGAAGCCTGCAATGGCTGTTTTTCAATGGTTGCCCGGTGTTACCCATGGGTCTTTGTAGTGCGTGGAGGTAAGGAGAAAATAGCAACATGCTTGATCAATTTGTTGCAACCCCTCTGCGACCCCGCGGCAGAGCGCTGCGAAAAGCCCCTTCCTGTTTGAGCTTGCTTGGCCCGCACCAACATTGCGGCAAGAGGTAACCACAGCCGACTGCGGAGGCCGGCCGTCGACGACACCAGCATCCGCGCATGTCATTCCTTCAGTTTCCTCAAAAACTTGAGGCACATTGGATTCGGCGACAAAAAACCCAAGGTTCGCGCGCATCACTCAATGCGGCACGCAGCTCGATACCCAAGACCACGGTTATTCCAACTTTACGAAAAGCAATAGCCAACACCCGCTTTCTGCTCTCCTTTATTTTTTCGATCACAACCCGTGTTTGGTGGGCATTTAGTTTGTCATTTGTTAGGATCCGCAAGACCCCCCCATACATCGGCCAAATCCTCCCTGGCTGGACTCTGAAGAACGATGTCATCGCCTGCCTCGGTTGACCGCCTACCTCTCCCCCAAGTGCCGGGGCCGAAGCTGGCTCCATTTACGCCTAGCGGACACGCCGACATCAAGTTTATCAAGAATCTCGGCAGCTCCAAGGATAAAGATGCGCGTGTTTGGAAAGTGGAGATTGACGGGAGGGCCTACGCACTCAAGATGGTGAGTGACACTTACACTCATGGTCGTTATGATCCCCTACTTGGCTTTTATCTGACCTTGATGCACATGGTGTAGTTCGAGTTCAACCACTGGCGGTACCTGAAAAGAGGCTCTGCAAAGGCTCTCAACTCGGCCCTCACCAACCGCCAGCATTACATCGATTATTTCGACCCCTTCTGCTGCGAATGTCGGGTGTACGGCCGTCTCAAAGAGGAACGCCGCGAGGACCTTGCCGTCCGCGCCCACGGCTACCTCCTGCTCACGCCTGAGCAAGAAGAGGAAGTAACCAGGCTGATTACCGGCATCGACTACTACGAACCTGGAGAAGATGAGGAGGAGGCAGAGCTTGACGGCGATAACCTCTGGGGCCGGTACGAACAACACCGCGGGCTACCCGTCCGGGCCATCGTCAAGGACCTCGTCGTCACCGGTGGCGAGGGAGAAGAAGACGAGGAGGGATGCGCAGGCCCCTTTGAAGTCGAGCACATCCCGCTCATGTGGGCAGACCTCGAAGCCCTCCACGCACTGGGGATACTGGTCCGGGACATCCATCTGGGCAACTATCTCGATGGGAAACTCGTCGACTTTGGCCGGGCATGGACCATGTACCACCCGTGCCTGGATATGGAGAGGGTTGATCTGTTGTGGTTGATCACCCTGAGGATCAGTGACGCGCGGGAGCTCGAGGGCATGATTGACGACTATTGCGGGTATGATGTGGAGGGTGTCCCGGAGGAGCTCCATGCGTGCGCCGCGGGGGACAACGACGGTGGGACGGACCCGACGGTCTACAACTGGCGGGAAAGGGGTGGTGAGGAGGCTGAGGATCATGTGAAAGGGCTTTATACGGAGCATGGGCCCTATTCAGACGATGATGACTGACCAAGGTCGGGAAACACAGTCTCGACTCTCAGCTTGAAATTGAGCCGCAGCATCATAGCAGGCACGGTCTACGGTACGAATACCTTACAGAGACGCCCCTGGTAACGAAGACCTGTCAGCTCTCAGTACTCATACATTTCTTGTCCGAGGGACGGGAACGGAAACTCCACGTGGTTGAGAAGACAAGCTTAACGTTACCTCAAGCATGAGCGCGACACGACCCTGACGCAGCAACAAAGCTCAACGCTGCCACTTACTGCCAGGTATGCCACTTGGCACCGTCGTCCCATACATGTATTGCCCAAATCCCATCAAAACTCCGATAAGACTTCGCTATTCTTGACTATCTTATGTCCTTTGCTCACAGAAACAGGGTATCTCGCTCCAAACACCGGTCCGCATCCAGTCATCACATTCAACACCCCCCCTGCCCGCCCCGTGCCGACGCCACGACGCGACACCTGATTACGCAGCAACAGCCAACGCAGCCACAAACACATCCATCGCCGAACTGTGCGTCGACGCATTCGGCCCCCCTCCCAAGTCCGCCGGCCCCGACCACTTAATACCGAGCTGGTTCTTGCCATTGCGATCGCTCGCCCAGATCGAGTCGGCGTTCTTGAGGATGGCCGTCCTGAACACGTCCTGCGGCGCCGCCTGGTGCAGATAATGCAGGTTGCGCACAAAGATGCCCTTGAACTGGCTGCCGTCGCCACCGCAATTCGGCTCGCACTTGTTGATCTCCTGAATAATCCCGTTGCTGTCGCTGAGCTTGGCGATGGCTGCCTTGGCGATGGTGACGGCCTGGCTGAGGTACGACGAGTCGCCCGTCGCCTTGGCCAGCTCGACCAGCCCGCCCAGCACGACACCCTGGTTATAGGACCAGGTACTCTGCCCGTTGTTGACGCAGCTGCCGTCGGCGTTGATCTTCAACCCGTCATTAACGAGGTTATCCTTGTTGATCATGCCGCTGGCGCGGAACCACGCCCACTCGTCTTTAGCGAGCTGGGTATACTGCGCCTTTTTCCCCACGATGCGGTTCGCCAGGCTGGCTGCCACGCTCAGGTACAGCTCGTTGGCGATGGCGTTCTTGTAGGAGCGCGCCTTGCTCCACCAGATGCCGCCGCCGCACGTGCCGTCGGTGCCGTTGCGCATGTCGGCGAAGATGCGCTCGGCCATGTCCAGGTACGCCTGCTGGTGCGTCACGTCGTATGACCGGATCAGGGCGAGTGCCCACCACCCTTCGTCGTCGTAGTAGTCGTTGAGGAAGCCCGAGAAGCCGCGCTTCTCGGTCAGCTGGATGTGGTAGGTGGAGGTGGTCAGGCCGGTGGCGGACACCGTCTTGTGCGCTGAGACGGACACCTTCTGGGCGTTGGTGAAAGTGTTGGCGATGATGCTCGGCACGTTGACGGTCTGCTGCGCGGCGGACCCGGCGAGCTGCGCCCAGTCGGTCAGCACCGTGAGGCAGTTAGCACTGTTCCACCAGCCTGTCGTGCTCCAGAGGCCGGAGGGCGTGTCGTACCACCCCTGGAGGGCCTTGGCGGCTGACAGCGAGTTGGCGGAGTAGGCGGCGGCGTCGGCCCTGGGGCTCAGCGTGGACGTCAACTGCGCAGCGCGGGCGGCGAGACCGCCCCATTGTATGGCGACCATGGTGAGAGACGTAGGAGTTGCGATAGTGCCTTAAGGTAGGGGCGGGGATGGGCTCCGGCGAGCACAGGGTATTATATGCTTGCCGTGAAGGACCTGCGAGTCCTGTGCGCCGCCGGGACCTACTTGCCAGACCAGATGGCGCATGAGTCGCCCGCACGCGGCGTGGCCATAAAGTTCCATCTCGTCCAACGCCGTTGATGGCCCACGATGTTGCTTTGCGGGCCGAAAAGAAAGTTCCATCACGGCTATAGCATCCTCTGCTATGCCGCCGGCTAAGCAAAACCCTGGCCTTGGCGCCAACGGCCCGAGACGGCAGATTGGCAATAGAGGCAACGTTTATGCGCAGTTGGATGGGGAAATTGGATCGTGACTTGGGAGCGAACCGCCGAGTAGGTAGGATCCGATGGCAAGGCGTCTTAAAGGGGCGGCCGCCCCTGAGGCCGCGGCTGTGCTCCGTGCCAGAGGCCTGGAGACGGACCATGCCGAGTGACCCCGTCCGCAAGTGCTTTCTGTTGTGGTTGGTGTGACGGGACGCGGCCTGTCGACTCTGAAAGGAAAAGTCAGTCAAAAAGCAGCCTAAGAACTTGAACGTTGAGTTGCAATTGCGGCGATCTTCATGCTGCAAGTAAACGTTACATGTAGGTTGTAGTACTAGAGCCCGGACTGTCTGGGGGCATGGCGTCCCCGGATCGCCGCATACGAATTCGACAACGCGCTGTCAGCTTGTCAAGTGGCATATCTGGCACTCGGTCGCAGTGGTGTAGCTCTGTGCTGCAGACGCGGGTTGTATGACACGGATGATTGAGGTACCTCCTGGAAGCTTGTGTTCTCGGCCACGTGGACTCGTGGAGCCGTCGACTTGGGCAGAAAGGCTCGAATGTGCTTGGAGTCCTGCCATCTTTATTCCCAAAAGCGTGGTCTGTACTGGTAATACAGATGTCTCTCCCGGCTGGAGTTTATGTTGTGGGAGTTTTTGGCAGGAAAGATTGGGGGGAGGTTTGAGGCGGGCTGGTGCCTGGCGAAGTTGATCCCCTCTCACTTCAAAGCCCCACTCAAAACTTGACCTCACCAACTCAAGTCAACTCACTACCATGGACGCCCCCGAAGAGGACCTCGACATCAAGCTGCAAAAAATATCCGGCGATCTCATCGCCGACTTTGACAAGTCCCTCACCCCGTTTCTCCGAAAGCAAGATGCCGCCGGCCGATGGACAGTCCGCTCGCGCGTGCGCACCCGCGAGACCGACCGCCTGATTTCTTCAGTGAGACCTCCCCACTCACCACTCACCAACCCACATCAACCAATTCCTCTTGATCAATTACTCATGTTATAACAGCTCCTCGACCCCTTCCAAGAACTCCCCCAACTCCTCGACCCCCACCTCCCCCGCTGGCTCCCCGCCCTCAGCGACGCCTACCTCGAGCACCTGCTCACTCGCCGCCCTTCATCCACCGCCACCCCTCGCTCATCCAGTGGCAATGACCTGCTGATGCCCCTCCCCCGCGCCATCGCCAAGCTGCTCTACACCTTCTGCAAGATCCGCGGGGAGAAGGTCGTCGTGCGGTTTTTGAGCAATGAGGCGAAGTATTTGGAGGTGTTGCTCTCTGCGCTTGAGGAGCGGGAGCGCGCTGTGCTGTCCAGCGCCAGTTCTGCAGGTGGCGAGGTTGGCCATGGAGATGCTACAGTGCAAGGCCCAAGGACAGGGACCTGGACGTGGGAGGAGCGGTACATCGTGCTCCTGTGGCTGTCGCATCTGATGCTGGCGCCGTTTGATCTGTCGACGATCTCCTCGCTGGAGGAGGTTGAAGAGGAGGATGATCAGAAAAAGGGGTTGGGGAGTCAGGGGTTGGTCCTGCCGGAGGGTTTGCCGAGCATCACGACGCGGATCTTGCCTCTGGCGATCAAGTACCTGGCCTCGCCTGGCAAGGAGAGGGACGCGTCCAAGGTGTTGCTGGTGCGCATCTCGATGCGGCGGGATATGCAGCAGATGGGGGTGCTGGACGCGCTGGTGCAGTGGGCGCTGGGCGCGCTGAGGCCGCAGGACGGTGTCGAGCGCACGCCGTATCACTACATTGGTGTGCTGTCGTTCCTGGCCGGTGTGTTGGCCGCGTCGGCGGATACGTCGGATATGGAGCGGTATTTGACCATGATCTTTCACGCTGTGCACAGCATCGCTGCGGAGGGCGACAAGACGCGGGGGATGTTGTCCTCGGCGCTGGCCCGCAAGACCATGATCAAGGTTATTCGGGCGATTGCCGTGCTGATACTGCGGAATCCGCAGGACATGGAGGGCATGGAGATCGTTGAGACGACCATCGGGTTTTTGTTGGAGAGCTTAGCTGACAACGACACGCCCGTCCGGTTCGCCGCCAGCAAGGCCCTCAGCATCATCACGGTCAGGCTGGACGAGGACATGGCGTCGCAGGTTGTCGAGGCGGTTCTCGAGTCACTGAACAAGAACGTGCTGCGGGTCAAGGCTCCTGGCGGCGCGGCAACTTCAAAGAAGGACCTTAGCATGGTCGACCCCCTGGAGTGGCACGGCCTCATGCTGACGCTGTCCCATCTCCTTTACCGGCGGTCACCGCCCGCAGAGAACTTGGCTGATATCGTCCAAGCACTGCTGATGGGGCTGTCCTTTGAGAGACGCAGCACGTCGGGAAGCTCGACTGGCGGGAACGTCCGAGACGCGGCGTGCTTTGGCATCTGGGCGCTTGCCCGACGGTATACTACAGCTGAGCTTCTGGCAGTGCCGACCGCGGCTCTGACTACGGACATCAACTCAGGGGCTTCGATACTGCAGATCATCGCCACGGCGCTTGTTGCGGCCGCGTGCCTCGACCCGTCAGGCAACATCCGGCGGGGGTCGTCAGCAGCGCTGCAAGAGCTGATCGGCCGCCATCCCGACACTGTCGAGAAGGGCATCTGGGTCGTCCAGACGGTCGACTACCACGCCGTGGCCCTGCGGTCAAGAGCCCTGCAGGACGTTGCTCGGGGTGTGACCAAGCTCTCTGGACAGTACGGAGAAGCCATCTTGGACGCGCTACTGGGCTGGAGGGGTGTCGGCGATGTGGATGCAGCCTCACGCAGAGCAGCGGGCTCGTCATATGGCACGATCACCGCAGAACTGGCATCCACAGACTCCAACCCTGTCCAGCGGCTGACACAGTCTGTGTCCCTGGTCCTCGACCGCATCAAGTCACTCGAGCACCGCCAGGTCGAGGAACGACACGGGCTATTCTTCAGCTTTGCGGCTGTCCTTGACGCGCTGCCCGGTGCAGTTCGCCAAAAGGATTCTACACTTGACCAGTTCGTCCAGCTCTCGACAGACGCACTCCTCGACATCCTCAGAGACTGCGACACAAAGACCTACCGCAAGCCCGAGCTGATCGCCGAGGCAGCCAGCCGGCTGATCATCTCATCCTTCCCCGTCCTCCAGGCAGCCACATCCCCCTCCACCGCCGTCTTGCTGCCTGGACGCTCCCTGAAGTCCAAAACAGGCGTCGAACTCGCCCAGCTAGTCACCTCAATCGGCGCCCGCACCTCAAAACTAACCACCTTCGTTTCCCTCGTCCGCTCCAACCTCCAAAAATGGCTCGTCTGGCCTGACCTAGACATCATCGCCGCCGCCTCCGAAGCCGCCGTCACCCTCATGATCTTCTGCACCAACAGCGAGCGCGACTCGGCCATCCGCGGGTGGGCCGAAGCCGCACGGGAAAGACAGTCCTCAAAGACCCGCACCACAAGCGGTCACTTCTCGGCGCTCGCTGCCGTGTATCCGCTGGCGTCGACTTTGGCTCTGGAAGAGGATAAGACGCTCATCTGCGATGCCATCACGGAGCGGTGGAGGGGTGATGTCTGGACGGATACAAGGGCGTGTATCCTCCAGAGTTTGACGGGAAGTGACCTGCTCAGGCAGAACGTGGACGTGTTTTTGGAGCTGGTGGCGGAGGGGTTGGATGATTATACCACGACTGCGCAGGGCGATGTGGGGTCTCATGTGCGGTTTCAGGCGATCAGGGCGACGAGGTCGCTGGGGGAGATGCTGGGGGAGGAGGAGTCAGGGGAGAGAGTGCCGCGTGTGGCGGGGCTGTTTCTGCGTATTCTGCGCCTGGCGGCGGAGAAGTTGGATCGAGTGAGGGCTGAGGCGCAGGCGGCGCTTGCTGTGGTTTTGAAGCCGGCGTAAGTGGTCTCCCTACATCATGATGGGCGGAGATGGTGCTGACAACCATCACCAGACAAGCAACCTCACTCCGCCGCTCAACCTTCTCCTCCAAAGCATACTTCATCTTCCTCCTCGACCTTCTCCACCACGACTGGCTGCACCCGGCCCTATCCCCGCTCAAAGCCGACCCAGATAAGTGGATGGACGCCCTCATGGCCGGCATCGTCTCCTCAGCCGACACAGGCAACGAAGAGCTCGTCATCGCCACCCGCGCCGCACTGTGCGACTTCTGCGAGCGCTCACCCGCCAACACGGACGCCGTGTGCGCCGCGCTGGCCCGCAACTTGAAGGCGTGGCAGGGCACGGATCGGGTACTTGTCCCGACGCTGGAGGTGGTGGCGTTTCTGTTTCATGTCGGCATCTTTGCGCGGTGCCGCACGGGGGTTAACTACAAGGCCTTGTGTCTGCAGGTGCAGAAGGCGTGCTACAAGACGGGGAATGTGCGCAAGATTGAGGCGTGTGTGAGGGTGTATGGGGCTATTGCCGAGCTGGGGCGGGATGGCACAAGTGTTTCTGCCCCCGACGAGAGTGGAAGTGATGATGGGAAGAAGCAGGAAGGCATCCGCGAGGCGAGAGTCCGGCTTGGGGCGCTCATGTTCCACCCCTGGCCGCGGGTCAAGAGCACTGTTGTTGATGAGCTCTGGGGTCTGCACCACGACGACCCCAAGGCGCAGGCGCTCAAGAGCGTTGACTGGGCTAGGGCGGACAAGGAAAGGATCAGGGCGGTGGTGGGGGTGTTGGGGTTTGCGTAGCGGTACCGGTACTTCGTAGACGCGGGAGGTTGACCGCCTTTTGCGCAGGGAGTGTTGGAAGCCGGCGGACCGCGGTCCGGGCCAATCGGCAGAGAGAAAAGTCGAGATTTTTTTTCCCGCCCAGCCACTCATCGAACCTGAGAGCCGAGACTGACGTGCCGCCCGCGCGCCATTTTTGTCGCGTCGGCCGAGCCGTCCGTTTCATGAAAGGGCCCAAGCATCGAGTTTCTCCGTGATCGAACTTGTTGGAAAGGACACGTCGATGGGGGAGTGGATGGGGTGGATGGGGGCGCACATGGCAGCCCTGTCAAACCACCCGGATCGCGATCCCTAGTTGCCGCGGCTGGCTATGCCGATACGGGTTAGCGTGCTCAAGGAAATGCATCAACTCCTCTCCCGGGCCTGCAAAGAACTTTTTCTGGTTTGTGCTTTCCGTGCAGAGAGGACAATGGTCGTCTCCGGCTCGTCAAGTCAACACAAGGCAACAATTTGGTCAGATGACCAACAGCGAACAGAGAGGCTCGTCGCACAAGTCTCGTTTTTTCGAGGCACCACTTGATGACGAAGCATCGCCAGCAAGGCATCGCTGCTGCACGCTTGACCGCCACAAGCTTTCAACGGTCGCGGAAACGGGCCACCGCGCGCTGCCATGCGGCCCGGCGTCCAACGTCGGGGTCAGTGGAGGTCGCCGATTAATATGGGATTGAGGTCGCACAGCAGCACAAGGGCTTTGTGGGGGTGTCGCTGATGGCATGGCATGTCACTGCAGGACATCGATTGGTCTGTTTGCCCTTTCGTCGCCTTTTGCTCTCGCTGCCACGTGCGAGGCTTGTCCTCAAACTCATCGGACCAGGTTGGGCCAAAGCCAAACACTCGATTTTGATGAGAGGGTGGGAAAGCCTTCTGCTTCAGTTGTTGTTCACCAGAGGCTGAGCTTCTCAGTTTACGGATATCCCTTTAGAATCACCTTTCTCCTTTCTCCCCCCTTTTCTCTTGTTTTTCTCTCTCTCTTCCTTCTCGTTTTACCCAGCACGGTGTCGACTTCACAGCGGATGCCTGTGGGCGCGGGCAGCTCGTCAGACGGAGCAACTTACCCTCTGCACTCTGCAGCGGCAATCTCGATTCATCAATCTCGACGATTGCCGGCGGGTATGCGCGGCTTGCGAGTACGGATACCACCCACTATGGATGAAAGTTGGGGTTGCTTCGGGGCTGCTAAAAATTGTGCATAAAAGTTCCCCATGTTGCTGCTGCTGCACCTTGGATCTGGCGGTCACGCCGCGATCCTCTTTGCAAGCAGTTCGCAGTTCACACTGCGCTGACTGCAGCCGTTGTCCGATCCTGGATGTTCAAGCTGCTTGCATCAACGTCCCGCCGACATGCTGGCCATATCGGGCAACTTTTAACGTGGTTGGTTGGGGTGAAGGAGACGGGCCGCCAATCGCATCTACAAGAGAGGGGCGGCGTCGGAGGGATTCCGGGTCGTCTCTGTTGAACTCGAGGTTCGATATTGTTGATGATTCAAGAGGGATGGACGACCGTTGAGGAGGCTCCTGTTGGGGTTCGTCGCCGTCACTGGGAACTCCCATGTTCAGGGACAGGCCTCTGTCTCTCTCGTTTCGCGAAACATGTTCGGCCGCGGACTTGGTTTGCCGTGTTCTCCTCACCAAGGAAACGAAGGCACCGATGACGTCCTGGCCGGAAACAACCACATGGTTCCTTACCTGCCGGGGTTGCGCTGCCAACGGATGGACTTCGTAGGCCGTCGCCAGGCGTCGTCGGAGCGAGACTGGACTATGAGCTTCGAGACTGCAACGGCAGCGGCAAGCTAATGTAGCAGCCGTGGTACGCTTCCCGCGGACCCTGGCGAGCCTGGCAAAGCCGTCGGATTTCTCAGACTCTGGAACCCGTTTCGAGTCTGTCCGACCGTCACTGCCGAAGGTTCAGAAAGCTTTCGTTGCAACCTCGCATGCTCGAGCCCTCTCCTGTAGCCCGACGGGCCAACACCGGATGTTGCTTGGCTTCGAGGTCCACATGGCAGGGGAAAGACATGCAGTGTCCGACCAACAGCCCTGTTGACGATTACACGAACACAAGCTCATCGTATCCTGTCAAATTAGACGGCGAACAGCCCTAAGGCAATCTGGCGCCCCGGTTACACGGCGTCTAATGTTATGCGTGGGCGGACGTTGCGGGCGATCCGCACACTTACACTTGTGACGACGAACAGGCCGTGAGAAATAGCGGGAAGGTTATCCGTAGTTTCTGCCACGCCGCAACGCCGCGCGGAGATCTGGGTCATGGCTCGTGTCTGCGGACCGAGCCTCCCCGGAACGGCCACTAGGGGCCATGCGTAAGGTATCCTCCACACGGCTGCTTGGCTGCTGCTGCGAGAACGTTCAACCGCCGGCTGTGGCGTTCCTTCTTTTCCGCGGCCGATGTCACGTTCTCGGGCCTGCATACGAGAGCTCCGTACGGCGTACGAAGTACTCAACAAGAGTTCAACAGCGTGGGACGGCTCGTAGCGTCCATGGTCGAGGCACAATGTGTCGTACTGCTCAAATGTCGACGCAGGTTGATCAAGGCGACGACCGCACCCCACGTCAACTTGGAAGTGTGAGACTCAACCGACGGCGGATGACACGCCGGATCGAGGAGCCAATTCCCGCGCCTGCAGCAAGACAACCACCCCTCTTCTTCCTCCGCCTTGCCGCCTGCAGCCGGGAGACGTTGGCGGTGACACCCCCCGCTCTGCTGATGCTTGTGCAGACCGCCTCCGGACGGCCCGCCCCTCTTGTCGCACACTTGTTGATATTCGATGCAGGAGGTCAAAATTGGCAGAGTGCTACCCCCGCCCCCATGGACGATCGGAAGTCCGAGCCAAGGCCTGGAGGGGGCAGGGAGTCTCATGGAGCGACACTCGGCCAGGTTGACGAGAGATCGGGAAATAAAAAGCGCTAAAGTTTTAGCTGCGACACGGTCAACTTGACAGCAAACCTTCCTCTCGCCGCAAGACCGTTCAACGGGCCAAGGCAGCATGAGTTGTCAATGGGATGGAGAATCGAAGAGGATACATTTCCACCTGTTGAGTGACTGCGCATGGATCGTGATCGGCAAGCAGCAGCTGCACGGCCGTGCTGCACAACGCGGGAGCACCTCAAAGAAATGACTGCGGAGCTGCCCGTCACGGAACGGGATCCGCCAATCGCCAGCCGAGGAGGCGGACGCGGCTTTTTCTTCCTTCTTGCCGCACTCCGTATGCATGTGCCTTATGTATATGCCGAGTGTCAGCGTTGCTTGCTGCGCATGATATCCTCTTCGATCCTTCTCCCCTCCGCGCGGCCTGAATGTCGACATTTGGACCCCAACATCGACTCGGGTTTTGTTGGTTTTCTGATTTCGAGACGTGAGCTGCCCCCACTTGTTATTTCGACACACTTCTGCTGACCGAGCTCCAAGCGATTGTTTCTCACAAACTGGGAAAGAAGACAGGCAATCCCGTCCTCCGACAAGACGCGGCAACTGGTCCCCGGCCTTAGCTGCGGATCAAACCCGCTAGTTGGCGCTAGCGGTGGACCGCAATCCAATCCCACGCGACAATCCACTGTGAGCGGAAGCCACTTGCAGCTGGGTTGCTTCCAGCAGCTGCCAGCTCCAAGCCGGGGAAAGAAACAACTGGAATCGAGTCTCCCGACCACGCCAACACCTCACACCACATTTCCATCGCACGCACGCTGAAACCGCATCGACAGCCAACGCGCCGGAGACGATCGTCGAATCTCGCTTCCTTCTCTCCCGACGTTGCATCGATTACGACTGGCAAGCACCGACAAACGGTCCTTAGCCGTGTTTGAGCAATTTCGTTGTTTGAAGCCCGACATCGACGCCCATTCCGATTCTCGCACGAGCCGACTTCTGCAGCAACATCTTCGACGAAAACCGCAACCGCTTGCCCATCCGCCGTCTCCGGCCTCGACCAGACACATTCGCCACCCCGACCGTGCTCGCGTTAGGTGCGTGCCCGCCTAGCGAAGCACGCACCCGCTGCTCAAGACGGCGCGACCATACGCGGGCGCCCCTTCCGACGGGGAGGAGGAGGACTACGCCATGGAAGCACTCAAGAACCTGATCACCAACGTGCCCGACTGGCTCAAGAAGCTCGACGAGCTGACGGGCCAGATCGAGCAGCGCCAGATCGAGCTGGCCCGCCTGACCGAGGAGACCAAGGGCAGCTCGCCCGACGGCACCCCCGGCCGCACCAGGTCCGTCCGGAATAAGGGGTCGACCGAGTCGCTCAAGCCGCGAGACGAACCCGAGGCACACCCGCACGACCCGCTAGCCGACACCGACGCGCACAATGCCGCCGAGCGAGCCGCCGCGGCCGCCGCCGGCGCAGCAGCAGCCAAGGCCAGCACCGAGCAACAACCCACACCCACCAGCCCTGCCGACTCACAATCCCCCTCCGCCCTGCAGCGGCAAGCCAGCCAGATGCGCGCGGCCGGCCAGGCGCGCGCGCGCGCGACCCTCCGCAAGCGGCAGCGCACCGACTCGGTCATCAGCGCCGAGGGCGCCGCGCCCAAGTACCGCACGCGCAGCATGATCATCGTCTACTACGACAGCTACGTGCAGATGTTCTTCGAGGAGCTGGTCAAGTTCGTCAGCGCGGGCCGCAACATGATGCGCAAGGCCAAGATGGCGGCCAAGGTGGCGCAGATCAAGAGGCTTGCTGAGCTGGAGATGCCGGATGATGATGATGACGAGGACGGTCAGGAATCTACAGAGGCGGGAAATGCACCAATATCGCCCCTGGTCCAAAACCACACAGTCCACTACATCTCGGCCCGCCGCGCCGCCGCCGCCGCTGCCGGACCACGGGCCTTTTTACCCCCCTCCTTTCGCAACAACCCGCGCACCTCAGGACTCAACCCTTCCCAAAACGGGGGCGACGTCTACGACGAACTCGACAAAGGGTTGGAGTATGTACAGTCCATGTGCGAGCACGCCGCCCACCAGTTCCTGCGCGACGGCGACTGCGGCGAGGAGGTGGCCAACATCCAGCGGCGGCTGGCCGAGACCAAGGAGCTGGCCGACAAGGAGATGGCGAGGGTGCTGAGGGAGGATCCGGATGCGCTGCGCAAGGCTGCGGGGGATGGGATGGGAGAGGATGATGGGATGAGGGGGAGGAGTTATCGGGTGCAGAGTATGCGGAGGGATGGGGGGAAGGGTGCTGCTAATGGAAATGGGGGTGGGGGTGGGAATGGGAATGGGAATGGGAATGGTGCGGCGGCGGCGGCGGCGGCGGCTGCCCAGGCGGCGGTGTTGGCTGCTGCTTCGGGGCCGTTGGAGGTGGATGAGGGGGTGGAGGATGTGGATGATGATGTTGAGATGCCGTTGCCGAAGTTGGTGTATAAGAGTACGAGGTTGATGCGGTGAGGTTGTACGGAGCACGGCTGGGAGCGGGAGCGGGGGGTTTCGGCGGGTATGCGGGTGGCCGCCGGGCGGGGGAGGATGGGGGTTGTGTTTGTGCTGCATTGCACGAACGGGGCCATAGTCGAGTTCACGGGGAACGTCGCTCTCCTCTAAACACCAAACGCTTACCGGCGAGGAGACAAGTCATCGGAGAGAGATGGCCGGCATATCAGCATCGAGTCTTTCTATTTCACACAACAAGCAAGCGAGCGGGTGCTTCAACTTCGAGCGGACAGGGGCAGGTTGGGATATTTCAGCGTCAGGAAGACATTCATTTACGGGCTGGACGGGCTGGGTAGGGCAAAATTGGGCATGTTGGACAGACATCATTGGCACCATCATCATTTACAAAACGGAGAGGGTTTTGGCGCGGAAGATGGGGGATACCAAGCACTCAAATCTCACATATGGCTCGCTCAGAGCAGCACTACACGTACATACTCGTTATAATACACTGCGGTGTCATTCAGTTCATGACCGGCGTCTCTTTTCTGGGGAATCTCATGGCCATGTCTGAATCTGAGCTAGAGTTCTAGACAAACCAAAAGGAGAGAGAAAAGCCACTGAGATCACACCTCTTCGCATGGCTGGATACCCGGCCGTTCGAGGTTCGAGCTCTTGCTTCTTTTCCTGACCGCCCCCATCCCATTCTTCCTCTGCCGTGCTGTTTCCCCCGTGTAAGCCCGCCGAAGTCAAGCCCCGAAACCAACATGCTTCCAGAAGGTCACAATGCAACCTTTTGTTGGGACAAGGACCCCATGTCACGGGGGCTGCGGCAGAGACGGTTACAGAAGGGGAACCCGGGCTCGGCCGGTGCAACCGTTTGTGGGGAGTCAAGACCGAGCCGGGCCGAATACAGGCAGGAATCAGGACTGCTGGCTTTTGGCCGGTTTGGATATGGCGCCGCATTGGCGCGGCTCTTCCATGAACTACATACGTGTACTCTACCTCGTCTACCAAGCAGAAAGTGGAACGATGGTTTCTTCCATAGACTTCTGCGTGTGCTCACAGACATTCTCCCATCGTCCCGTCCTAGGCGCGGGTGAGTTTGCCGAGGGATTGTTGGTGCTTCGTTGACTTACGAGGAGATTTGTCATGGCTCGGACTGGCGGATGCTGACGGAGATACCTGTAATGCTTGCACCAGCCGGGTCGTTGGTGCATTGCTCACACCGCTTGGCTGTTCTGTGGATTTCTGGCCAAGCGGGTCTGATGTTGGGCGAGTTAGGACTGCACCGCACTCACAGACAGACCTGCACCGCCGAGGCCGGTACCTCCCCGGCGTCCGGCTCCGGCTCCGGATCTGTCCCGGCGCCCCAACCCGGGTACCTCCTCCGCCGTCGTCCAGGTGGCCGTCGAAGCATACAGCCTCGTTCCATCCCCTTTCCCTCCAACACCTTGCTCTCCTCACAGTATCTGCACCCCCGGGTATCACGCTGGGCAAATCCGCGGCCAGTGATGCCTCAATCCTCTCCAGCTCCGCCGCTTCACTCCCACCATTCAACTCAGTCTCCAGTGATTGATCGCTGAAGACGTGTCCCCTGCTGGCTCAAGGTTGGCCTGTAAGAGTAGGCGATGGCCATGCTGGATGCCAACATGAAGCCGTGGAACAAAACCACGGCGGGAAAAGACTGTTGGGGTCAGAGCAAGTTCGGAGACAAGCTGACAGATTCGCTGGGAAGGTGAAGAGATAACGAGTCGACTGAAGGTGGAGGTCGTTCTTCTTCCGGGTCTTGATCCGCGTGCACGTATGCACGTATGCGACCCGAGAGGTTGTCGACTCCATGATGGAGACTCGGCTTTGGGATGACTGCCACGGAATGGTCCGAGTCGAGAACGGAAGAAGAGGGACCCCTGTCAACGGCCGGTCAGCCCTGTTCGGGAGCCGGTGAATCGGCGAAGCGGGGTCTGCGGGGCAGCGCCGGCTTTCGGGCAAGATTCATCTTCAACCTCGATCTCAAGCCGCATCTTCAACTGAAGCTCATCAAGAACCGAAACACCATGGCCGACAGAAACGCAAGCGCAGAGGCACTCGTGCCGAGATTCAAATTCGAGCGGCTGCTCAACCAAGGTACATCCAAAATAAGATCAAAACCAAAGACCGAAACATCGTCCTCTAACGCCCTCCAGACCAAGCCGGACGCCGCTCCTCCCTCCTCGGCACCATCGACAACCAACCAGCCCTCCTAATCCTCGAGCGCGCGCCGTTCCCCAGCTCAGCCGACTACCTGGGCTCTGTAGCCGCCAGCCTGCGCGCCATCAAAAACCTCGGCGCCAACGACATCTACCACTGGTACCTAGCCAACAGCGGCGACATCACCACCACCACCGACGCCAACCACCATGAGCACGCCGACCTCAAAATCAACCTCATCTTCCCCTGCACAGAAAAGCACATCAAAAAGTACAGCAAGCAAGGCATCCGCTTCGTGACCGAGACCCCTGACATCTACCGCACCCACGTGCGGCCCTTCATGCAAGCGCAGCGCGAAGCCGGCCGACTGAACTGGGTCTTCAACATCCTCGAGGGCCGCAAAGAAGCCGAGGACGTCATCTACCGAACGCCCTACGGCGCCGACCCGGAGGAGGGATTCCTGCTGCTGCCCGACCTCAACTGGGACCGCAAGACGCTCGACGCGCTGCATCTGCTGGGATTGGTTGAGCGGCGCGACATCTGGAGTCTGCGCGACTTGAGGAAGAAGCACATTCCCTGGCTGAGGCACATGAAGGCCAAGTTCTTGGATGCGGCGACGCAGGTGTACCCGGCCATTGAGCCCGACCAGCTCAAGCTGTACGTGCACTACCAGCCGACGTACTACCACTTCCACATCCACATTGTGCACGTGGCGCTCGAGGCCGGGGCGACGCAGGCGACGGGCAAGGCGGTCGGGCTGGAGAGTATCATGGCGCAGCTCGAGACGATGCAAGGGGGTGACGAGGCGGGTATGGACGGCGTCACGCTGTGTTATACGCTGGGCGAGGAGAGCGACTTGTGGCAGGAAGTGTTTCAGCCGCTCAAGCGGAGTACAGCTTCTCGACTGCAGTGACGAGGTCGTTGACGGCTGGGCCCGAGGGGCATTCTTTCCACTCGCCGTCGTCGCGGACGCAGTAGATGTCGTTGTTGAGGCGCACCGTGCAGCTCTTGGTCACGCCGGCCTAGGAGGGTTAGAATAGAGATAGACGGGAGTGTGGATAGGGGACGTACCTTGGCTGTCCGTTGTACGCTCTCTCTGAGCATGCCGACGCCAAACGCCCCGTCATCCTTGGTTGCGCAGTCGTTGAGCTTGCTAAAGTCGATGGCGTGCTCGAGCGCGCAGTCCTCGATGAGGCTGCGCTGGGGTATGTGCTTGTAGTCGCGCGTCAGGCACATGGTGAAGCCGAGGAAGGTCTTGGGGTCGGGGTAGAGCCTCTGGGCGCAGAGCTCGATGATGTTTCCGAGGCCTGTTGAGCATTTAGCGTTCTAGCATAGACTATCGAGGATATGGACGACCTACACTCCTCCGGCCCGTGTTTGCAAGCCACTCCATCGTCTTGTTCGGTCGGTCTGGACGGGGTCAGCGGGTTGGGCTTGGACGACAGGGGACGGGTGACCGACTTTCCGATGAACGACAGCGTAAAGTTGACCTTGCCGTAGACCTTCTGCATCGCCGGCAGCACCATGTCGCGGAGGCAGTCCTGCGGTGTGTCAGCGCCGAAGCGGCATGCGGTGGGAGATGCGGCTGACCCTGGCGTCGGGGCATTTGCTCATGATGTGCGCCTCGAGCGGGACGAGCTTGTTCGCGGTCGCAACCTGCTGGCGACTCGGCGCGCTCGGAGCGCTCGGCTGGAAAAGGCGCGGACCGGTCGTGAACTGCCAGTAGGTGAAGGCAGCAAGTGCGAGGTAGGCGACGGCGAGGAGCAGCCTCAGCGGGCTGAAGCCGCGGCGGATCGGCGGCGGCATCGGCGCGTGCTTCTCGTCCATCACAGGAGTAGTCGCGATGCCTTTCGGTTCCGAATACCGCTGTAGTTGAATGCGACTGTATGGCGTTGTGGCCGTGTCGAGCTGTCGGGCAGCTTCCAGGTTGGTTGTTGTTGCGACGAAGCCTGAAGCTCCATCGCTGCGGAGGGTCCAGCAGTTCACAGTGGGGCGCCGCTGATGGCTACAGAAATAAACGGGCACCTTGAGAATAACTGCAATTCAGCCCTTGTTGGTTTGTTAGAACTTAGAGCGGCGCATCGGGGAGGGGTTTGGTAATTTTTATTTCTTTTTTTTTAGAAGAGATATATAAAAAAGACTGGAGAAAGAAGAACAGGAAAGAGAAAAGGGAGGAAAGAAGGAAGTTGGCGGCCTGGTCCTTCTGCCTCTGCGAGTCTGCGTGCCTTCCACTAGGGGCACACGGTAATTTTCTGTATCCCAACTCGCCAGTGAGGCAGGAGCTGGTGTGGAATCTCTGGAATGAACATGCAACTCATCTTTCCTTCTCTCATGAAACACCCTTATTTTTCCCTTTCTCTGTCAATGATACAGACCGGCTTCTAAAAAATTTTTTCCCATTTTGCATCTTTTGCATATAACCCGCGGACTCGAGCGGTGGACGAAACAACTCCCTTGCTGATAATCGCCCAGCAGCACAATGCCAACGCCCTCGCTCGACGACTTCCTCCAGCCACTGGCCATCGACACACAAACCGTTCTCGAGCTCTCGCGTGAGCTGGAATCGACATTCCGCAAGTTGTCCGCCGAATCCCTCGACCAGTTCCTGCCAGCCCCAATCTCCGAGTCCATCTTGCGCCCGGCAGGCCACACCCTGGGCCGGTACGTTCCCACCAGCATTTGCATGCTTTAGACACTAACGCTCCGTAGGTTTCTCGCAATAGACATGTAAGCCGTGATGCTTTGCTATTGGGTCCCTCGCTGACCTATTTAGCGGCGGGTCGAACCTGCGCGTCGGCTTCGTTGAGGTGCTGGGCAAGGATGAACCAGGGACCAAGGCCAACGGCACGAAATCTCCCCATCTGAACCGCCTCCTTGAGCACTCATGGCCCATCCAAGAGCACCTCAAGAACCAGAACTCAGAGAGCTTGTTCTCATGGATCGGTGGCTGCATCGCCGAGGTGGTGCGGAAGGGATGCGAAACCCTGAGGCTCTCCCGTGACGACGAGCTTCCTATGGGCGTCACGTTCAGCTTTCCGATGCAGCAAAGGTCGCTCTCCGAGGCAACCCTGATGCCCATGGGCAAGGGCTTTGCCGTCACCTCCAACCTGGATCTGGCCGGTCACCTCACCGCGGGCTACGGGAGGCACCGAACACCCGATATGCCGCCCATCAAAATTACAGCTATTGCCAACGATGCCGTGGCCACCCTCGTGTCGTTTGTTTACCAGTTCCCGGCTCAACCGCACCAAAAGGCCGCCATGGGCCTGATTGTCGGCACCGGCTGCAACGCCACGCTGCCCCTGAAGCTGAGTACCTTGCATCCCAGCAAACGCCCGGCCTCCATCAGCATCCTGCCCGGTCAGGAGGCTACAGATGTCAAGATCGCCGTGAACACGGAGTGGAGCATCAGAGGGACCGCGCCGCCACTCCGGAAACTCGGCCTGATCAGCCGATGGGACACCGAGCTGGACCAGGCCGGGGAGGTGCCAGGGTTCCAGCCGCTGGAATACATGACGGCCGGACGCTATCTGGGCGAGCTGGCGCGCCTCATCTTCATTGACTACCATGAGACTGTGTTAGGGTTGCCTTCCAAGGCCCTGCCGAGCAAGTTCCGCCAGCGGTTCGGCCTCTCGACGACGTTCATCAGTCACCTCTACCCCGACAGCACAAGAGGGCCGATGTTGCAGCAGGTCGAGCAAGAGTTTCCACCCGAGGATGCCTCGTTCCGGTGGTCGTCAGAGTTGGCCAACGTTCTCTACCGCATCGCGAGGGCGATCGAGCTGCGGGCGGCCGGCATTATTGCCGCGGCCACCGTGGGGCTGCTCCGGTGCGCCGAAGAGGTACCACAGCCGGATATCGAGAAGACAGAGCTTGCTGTTGGCTACACCGGCGGCTGCATCCAGCATTTTCACAGTTACTTGACGGACACGCAGAGGTTCATCGACGAGATCCTCAGTCTCGAGTTCGGCGGACACCCACCAGTCAAAGTCGTCCTAACCCCCTGCCATGACGGCGGCATCACCGGAGCGGGCATACTCGTGCCGGCCGCTCTGGCGAGCTACAGCACGTAGCCCAGCTACATGGTGTAGTCAGAAGTCTATCGTCGGCATTTAGAGCGCTACGGCTCGAACATAGCAAGGATATCATGGACAGCAATCGAGGAAGCTCCGAATCAAGCATCCGTAAGCTCGGAAGGATTTCGGAACTGTGGTGTCAGAAGTTGGGTAACACCCCGCATGCACCTCAACGCTAACGCGGCCCGGAATGTCGTGATGCATCCTGCACGGCGATCCGCGTCCACTGGGCGGAGTTCAGCCTTGCCGCGCTTGGCGACGCCCGAAACATGAGCAAGGATCCGATGACCACCCGGCTTTCCCAAGATGGCAGGCGAGAAGCCGGACCGAGCATCGGAGGGTTTGCTCTCCGGCGCGATCCGTCGAGGCTGGGGGCAGTTGTGATGGAGAGAGCCAGCTGTCTCCTTATTCTCTTCGACCGAGCAACCTCTTTGTTAACTCGGCTTCACCAAGTAGGTACCTAATATGACGGTTCAAACAACAGGTGCCCGCCCGGGTACCCTCCCCTCCGCCGAGCCGATCCCTACAGCGAGCCGCTCCCGCCCGGCTCGCCGGCGGTCCCGGGGCGACGATGGCTCAAGCAGCTCCGAGAGCGAAGACATGGACCCCAACCAGCTCGACCTAATGCTGTCGCGGTCCATCCAATCTGCCGCCCCCGTACTGGAGCCAGAGGCCTTCGAGCACAGCATGCTGCGCAACACGCGCGTCCACAGCCGGAGCCGGAGCCGGCGACGCACCTCCACCGTGAGCCCGTACCGCGGCCGCCGGCACTCAAGCACAGCGCGGGCGGGCGTCGAGCTGCTGCTGGATGGGAGCGTCGCCGACGAGCAGACCCCCCTTTTACCAAACCCGGTCGAGGAAGCGGACGATGCCACGAAACCTAGCAGCATCAATCCCTACCTCGGCGGCGTCTCAGTCACCCGCTTCTGGCTGCTCTTCCTCCAGATCATGGCCAGCTACTTTGTCGCCTGCTTCGACAGCACCATCATGGCGTCGAGCCACCCCGTCATCACGTCCTATTTTGGCAGCAGCAACTCCGCCTCGTGGCTGTCGACGGCCTTCTTGCTGACCTCGACGAGCTTCCAGCCCGTGCTGGGCGGGCTGTCGGATGCGGTTGGGCGGAAGGGGCCGTATGTGGTGACTCTTGCCGTGTTTTTAGTGGCCACGGCGTGGTGTGCTCTCGCGGGAAGCATGACGAGTTTCATTGTGGCGCGTGCTGTGTGTGGGTTTGGGGCGGGCGGGATGATGACGCTGGGGAGTATTATTGTGAGCGATGTCGTGCCGATTGAGTGAGTTGTCCCCGTGTTTCTGTTGAGAAGGGGGGAGGCTGACTGGGTCAGGATCCGCGGTGCGTTCCAGTCGTACATGAACATTACGTATGGTGTTGGCTCGATGCTCGGCGCGGCGTTGGGCGGTGCCATGGCCGACTATCTCGGCTGGCGCTGGGAGTTTGGCGTGCAGGTGCCGGTTGTGGCGGCATGTCTTTTTGTTGCCATCCTCGTCGTGCCTAGCGACCTGGGTCTCGGCGGCAAGGAGAAGCAGACGCTGCGACAGGCTTTGCGGACCTTTGACTTCAAGGGCTCCATCCTCATGTCGACTTCTGTGACGTTCCTCATCCTGGGACTGGTAAGTTTTCACCCTGGTTGAACTGCATCTCTTTCTAAACCGGCCAGAACCTCGGCGGAAACGTCCTCCCCTGGTCCAACCCCTTCGTGGTCGCCTCCCTCGCCATCTTCGCCGCCTTCTTCCCGCTCTTCCTCTTCGTCGAGACCCGCGCCACCAAGCCCATCATGCCGCTGCACCTCGTCCTCAAGTCCCCGCACATGAACCTCATCTTCTCCAACCACCTCGCCGCCTTCCTCTCCAGCGCAACCCTCTTCAACGTGTAAGCCACCTTCTCTCTCTTTCTTTTTTACCACCCCTAACCTTTGTCTACCCAGACCCCTATTCTTCCAAGGCGTCCTCCTCACCTCCGCCACAACCTCGGGCTTCCGCCTCGTCGTCTCCTCCGCCGTGGCCTCCATCACCGGCACAGCAACAGGCTTCCTGATAACCTACACCCGCCGCCTGAAATGGCCGCTCGTGCTCGGCACGTCCTTAGTCCTCGCCGGCTCGCTGTGTCTGTCCTCCATGCAGCGCGGCTGGCCTGCGGTATTATACATCCTCTGCCTGTGCCCGGGAGCAGCCGGGTCAGGGTTCCAGTTCCCTGGCACGTTCATGGCTGTGTTGTCGGTGTCGGAGCAGAGCGAGCAGGCTGTTGTCACGAGCACGCTGATTCTGTGGCGGAGTCTGGGGAGTGTGCTGGGGATTGCGGGGAGTTCGCTTGTCGTGCAGAATGCGCTTTGGTACTATCTGGAAGAGTTTGTGAATGGGCCACAAAAGGAAGAGGTTGTGGCGCGGGTGAGGAGGTCGGTTGAGGCGATTAGGGAGTTGGAGGGGGTGTATAGGGAGCAGGTGGTGCGGAGCTATGAGGCGGCGTTGAGGGTGACGTTTTTGTGTTGTTCGGTTGTGGCGGCGGTGAGTGTGTTGTTGGTTTTGCCGGTGAGGTTGCCAAGGTTGGGGAAGAGGTGAGAGGTGGTGGATGAGCCGAATCGTGTGCCTGTTCACATGAAGGCTGTGGTTCACAAGGTGAAAGCGTACGTCCACAAGTTTCGCTTCACCTTGGTGACGGATTAAACGTTTGAAGATTCTTATATACAGGGACCCGGGGCTTTCTAGCTCCCCATGCAACAATATGTACTCGGGAAGAGAACCAGTAGCTTACCAGCTTGGAAGAGTGGAGTAGCCTCAAAAAGCCGCCTTAAGCTCAGCCCAACAACAACCCCGTCAGCCCGCCCGTGCCGAATATGGCGGCCGCCGTCAAGAAGCTCGAGATGGACATGAGCGACATCCCGCTGATGCCATGCCCCGAGGTGCACCCGCCTGCCATTCTCCCCCCAAACACAATCATGAACCCGCCCAGGACCGACCTCAGCGGCGAGACCGCCACCTCGGTAACCGGCCTCAGAGCCGGGAACAGCGAAGAAGCCAACCACGCGCCGCCCACCAGCCCAGCCGAGAACAGCACGTTGGCGTACTTCCGCACACCCCACACCCACCCGCCCAGCTCCTCAAAGGCCGTCGACGCGCCCAGCAACGACCCCCGCAGCGCAATGGACACCAGCTGGGCCGCGGCGATCGCCAGCCCGCCGAAATAGGGCGGTATCCCCCTCGCCTCGGCGGCGTTCGCGTTGGTGTACTTTACCGCCGCAGCCACAGCCAACACGAGCACCGCCTCGAACAGCGCCAGGAAGGTACCCCTGCTGAGGCCGAGGGCTTGGTACACCGTCAACGTTTCCCTGGCTTTTTCCTCCTTGCCCTCACCGTCCGCCACAGGTGCCTGTGGTTGAGGACACACCCCCCTCCGCTTCGAAATCCACGACCAAACCACTCCCGCCAAAACCGCTCCACCGAAAGCATACCGCCCGGATTTGACGCCCACGCCGAGCTGTGCGAGGACAGTGCCGGGGCAGGCGCCGGAGATGGCCATGCCTGCGCCGAGGAGGGCGCCGCCGATGATGTTGCCGTCGTAGCGGAAGGGGAGGATGCCGAAGGTGGAGGGGGGCCGCGGGGGGAGGGTGGTGAGGTGCAGGGTTTGGGAGGCTGTTACTAGTAATCTGTTGAGCGTGAACAGGTTAGTGTGATGGTCGGGTGATGAGGGGTGGTGGTGAGGGCTGGGCTGTTTGGAGGGTGAGGAGAGGAAGGGAGATGCAAGGATTGTGAGAGGGATGGGGGAGACGTACGTGCTGCCTGCTGCGGCGGAGAGAAAGGTCTGGAGCATGGTGAAGTCGGTGAAGTTGAACTGGGTGAGGATGATATCGGGGGCGTAGACGCCGGCTGTGGTGAGGGCGGCGCCCATGGCCGCGCCGGTGAGGATGTTGTTCATTTTTGCGAAGAGGGTATCCGGTAGCGGTGTAAGCGGTTAGTAGCTGGTTGTTTGTCGTCGAGTTCGGTGGCTGGCTCTGGCTTTGGCTGCAACGACTCCTTTTATATGATTAGGACCAGCCGGAGATATTTCGAGATGGAATACTCGGGGAGCCGGCAAACACAAAAAAAAGACTCGGCCACGACTCGGGCTGGCAAGGGTGGCGCCGCTTGCCATTTTCTCGAACGATTGCGAATCGAGAATGGAAAGCCCGAGGCTCATGGGTAAGGGGAGTTGAGCATTAGCGTGGCCGACGGTTCTCGGCGGTCACTGCCAGTACCAGGAGAGACAAGTCGGGCTGTTTGCCTGCCCGATATCCGGACCGCGACTGCCCTCTGCCATGGCGTGGGCTGCGAGTGACGTCGCTCATGGCAAGAGCCAACGCGAGTTGAGGCCGAGAACCCTGGCATGCGATTCTGCGCTTTCCCTCCTGCATGAACTGCAATTCCCGGCTCCTTCAATGTTGTGGGTCTTCCAGGGGTGCGGTTGAAGTGCCGGCGACCATTCCACTGGGATTGCCACAGACTTTTCTCGGAAAGTTTTGGCCACTTTTTTGGTCGGCGAACCTGCCCACCCCGATCGGGGTCCATCTGCCCACTGCCGAGATCCGGGGTCAAGTGGAGCACTCCGGGGACCCGCAATCGCCGCCGGAATTCACATCCCGGTCGCACCCCGGTCGCGGGTATCGGCGCACGTCGCCGAGCTGCATCCCGAACCACGGAAGTCACACGGCAGCCGGCTACCCACCGCGAAGGCTGAAGTCGCCGACGTCCATGATGAAACAAGGGGTTTCGTGAATTCCCGGACATATCATGCAGGCAAACATCAAATCCCGGATGCACCCCGGACGGCGCACACCACCTCATTACGCCATCATGATGCCAGGTCTCAATGATGGACTCTCAACGGAGACTTTTCGGGACGAACGATGGGCACTCGCCTGCACTCGGCATCGCCGTCCTGATGCAACGTGAGGATGCCGACCGTTACTCCATCACATACTTGTCTCCTCCGCCGGATCTCGGTCTTGGGCTCCAAGCCCAGGCGTAACACTACGCATTTCTTCAGCAGTCTCCCATCAGGCTGTGGCAAAAGATTGGCGAGTTTATGCCTACTTGTCGGGCAGAGTGGAAATCGTCAGCTGAGCCGTCACGAGTCCGGCTTTCGGATGCAAGCCGTAACGTTATGGCCACCTCGACGTCAGCTCACAGACAATAAAAGCGTCACGTTGTCCAGACTGTCTATGCACTCAACTTCACGTCTCGCATCATATCAAACAAGTATTTACCCACGAGAATCAGCTTCATCCACCATCATACCCCCAGCATTGACCATGGAGCCCATTATCAACACCATCTTCGAGCCCCAGACCGCCACCTGGCAGTACGTTGTGGCCGACCCATCCACGAAAGCCGCCGTCATCATCGACCCCGTCCTCGACTTTGACCCCGCCCGCAACGCCATCTCGACAAAGTCGGCCGACGGCCTGCTCGCCCTCGTCAAGGAGAAGGGGTACACGGTCGACCTTCTCCTCGAGACACATGTCCACGCCGACCATCTCACAGCGGCCAAGTACCTACAGGATCAGCTGGCCAAGTCACAGAAGAGGCCACCGATTGGCATCGGAAAGCGGATCGGCGAGGTCCAGGAGCGGTTTGCGAAGCGGTACAGCATCGCCAGGGAGGAGTACGAGGGCATCTTTGACAAGCTGTTCGACGACGACGAGATCTTCCATGTGGGAAAACTCGAGGCAAAGGCGGTGCACCTGCCCGGCCACACGCCGGATCACATGGGGTATCTGATCGGGGGTGAGTACTCACCTTGTGCCCTCACAACATCCACAACCCCTACTAACACAACCCAGAAAACATCTTCTCAGGCGACTCCATCTTCAACGCCGACGTCGGCTCCGCCCGCTGCGACTTCCCAGGCGGCAACGCCCAGGACCTGTGCGTTCCCTTCCCCCCTCCCTCCTTCTTCCCCATCCACCGTGACCACTAACACCCTCCCAGCTTCCGCACAGCCTCCAAACTCTTCACCCTCCCGCCAACCTTCAAAATCTACACCGGCCACGACTACCCACCCAGCAAAGAAGCCGGCCGCTCAACCCCGCAGGCGTGTTCCACCGTCGCCGAGCAGAGGGAGAGAAACCAGCATCTCAAGGCCGGCACGTCCGAGGAGGAGTTTGTCGCCTGGCGGACGGGGCGCGATGCCGGGCTGGCTGAGCCCAGGCTGATTCACCAGGCGTTGCAGGTCAATATCAGGGCGGGGAGGTTGCCAAGAGATGGGTTGTTGCATGTTCCTGTGAAAGTCGAGGGGGGGTGGGCTAACTTGTAACGAAGGTGATGTTTCATCGGCATGGAGCACCTCAAGTTGATAATGATGGGAGGGGGAAGAGAAGCATACGGTTGAAGTGGGCAGCTAAATTACCGGTGGTATCCGTACTCTTCAGGTCATGGCGATGGTGATGGGAAGGACTGTTTACCTAGCCAGCAGCCAACGGTCTCTGGAAATACATAAGGTAGTTACAAGTCCCAGCTTTTTGAATACCTAACGTTCAAGTTGTGAGTGTGCCCGGCAAGACGTGAGAACCAGACGGCCGAGAGCTGATGGACGGTAAACAGAGTGATCAGCGAACGTCAAGCAACAGGCCACGATCCATGCCATGCAGCAGATGTCTCCATGGCGGCCCTTCCCGTCTTCCGTTCCGCATGCACAGCAGTGACATGCACTTCACACCAGCAACATTCTCCCGCTCCAACCCCGCCGTTAAACGAAATGAGCCCACCTCCCAAAACCGCAACTATTGACGCATCGTGATCACCCTCCTGCAGCCGTGCCCCTGAGCAAACATGCCGAACAACCCGGCACCAACACGCACCCACCGCATGTGGCTAAATGCTTGGCCATGCACGTAAACGCTGGCGGCAACCACACGGCACGACATCGCAATCAGGAACGGAATTCCCTATTCAGGTCCGCGTTGATCAAAATCTCATTTCCGCAGATAGCTATGGCGACGCAAACAACTACCATCACCATACCACATCACATCATGCCATCAGCCCAGATCGATCTCATTAGGTGCGGTACTTCCTCCGCCTGTCTGAATCCAGAAGTTCCGCCGCGTCCATCACAGTCCTCCTCTCCTTTCGGCTTGCAGCCTTCATTTCCCATCTCTTTCCAACCCGACCACGCCGGCCTCCAGTGTCAATCATCATTCATCGTCCCCCAGTGCCCGCGTCCGATACAGTGCGCATCAGCAGTAAGGACTGACATCTCTCCTCACTTTCCCAGTCCGTTCCGCTATTCTGCTATGCAATCTCCCATCTGTGCTGTGTAAAAAAAGGAGTGACATGTCCATACCCACCCACATCCACCACACCACGTGGAAAGAGAGCGAGTGAGTACAGAACGGGGTATCTCAAAAAAATCCCAAACAAATCCCTATCCCATATAAACGCCCCAAATCATCTTAGGGGCATAAGACATTACCGTAAGGAGTGTCGTGAAGATATGTAAATCCGTCCCATCGCACCCCATGGGTATGGCAAAAGAGCGTCGTCATACCCTACCCAATCCAACCCAGTATATATCCCAAAGTCCAAACTTATACACCATTAAATATGTGCACTTTTGAAACCGTCAAGTTTCCTTCATCCATCCAACAAGTATCCAAAACGAAGAAACCAAAAAGGGGGGGTAACCAGAAGATTAAAAATTAGAAGTGAACCACCACACCGCACCCGCCCTCCCAAACCAGCCTCAACTGGCCAACCTGAGACAGCTCTACACGAGCAAGAGCATCGCAGAGAGCAGTGCAGCGAGCCAGTTCCCAACACCACTCATACCCACTGGGACCAGCCGACCCGCCGCGGCAATAGCAATGGAACTAGTCGGCGCCCGACCTGAAGTAGCCGATGTCCTGGCCGTGCCTGCACCCGTGGCAGGGGGGTTTGTCGTCCGCGAGGGGTTGGACGAGGACGGTGGGACGCCACCGCCGCCGCCGTTAGACGACGGCCCGGCTGAGGATTGCGACGAGGCAGGTGCCGATGTCAATCCGCCTGTGCTTGGAGGAGTCGAAGACGACGGGGTCGGCGTGGACGAAGCGCTCGTCGCCGGGGGCGTGGTATCGGTCGAAGTGGAGGTCGGCTGGGGCTGGCTTGTCGATGTCGACGGCTGCTGCTCGGAAGACGTTGCCGGAGTGCTGCTCGGGGTGCTGCTGGGGGTGGTGCTGGGCTCGGTATTGGTGTTCGGCGGCTGCTGGGTACTGGTCTGCACGGTCGGGGTATCCGTCACCTGTGTCTGCGGCGGCAACCCCGTAGACGACACCTGCGACTGCGGCGGCTGCACGTCGCAGTAGCCCCAGAACTCCTCGAACTGCGGCCCGACGTACTGGCGCAGCGTGAGCTTGACGTCGGCCTTGTTGTCGCGGATGCACTGCGTGCAGCTGCCGGAGTAGTCGAGGAAGGGCGACCCGGGCGCGCAGAGGTCCGGCTTCAGGCCGACGCGCTGGGCCTCGAGGAAGGCCGTGTTGCAGATGTCGTAGCAGATGGCGGGGGCGACTGAGTCGTCGCGCTTGGCGAGCAGGTGGCTCGCGACGCCGCGCGCGTAGTACTTGAGCGTCGTGGTCGTCGACGTCGGCTCCGGCGGGAAGTGCGTGATGTCCGTCTGCGAGACCCAGTTGCCCGTCGTGATGGTCGTCTTCTTGCCGTGGATCTTGGTGACAACCTCGTGCGCCGCGAAGATGTCGTAGCTCAGGCCGAACGCGTTGGGGTTCAGGTTGAAGTAGCCCTCGGTCGGCGGGTAGTAGCCCGTCTCGTTCGCTGGCCACTCGACGCGAGGGAAGTATGGCGCCGGCACGCAGTACCGCGAGTCGCACAAGAAGTCTTTGCTCGGCGGCTCGGCCCACAGGTTGCAGCCGCTGGGCTTTGGCATGTTGCAGACGAAGCCAGGGTCGCAACCCCAGAGCTGGCGCTGCGTGGTCTGGGTGCGGACGGGCGTGCCCGTGTTCGTCGGAGCAGGGCAGACGGAGATGTCGCGCGTCACGGTCGGTCCGGGAACGGTGATGGTGACCGGCGGGAGAGTAGCCGTCTTCGTCTGGGTGACGGTGGGGCCGGGGATGGTTGTGGTAATCACCGTGCCATCCTTGGTGATGGTGACGGTGGTCGGAGGAAGGACCGTCGTGATGACCTGGGTGATCGTGGACGCAGGGAGCGTGCTGAGCTGCGTGATGGTGTTGGTCACTGTGTTCGTGAGCCTCCTTGTCGACGTAAGGACGGTGGTGAAGGTCGAGACGGCCGTCGTGGTTACCAGCGAGGTCTCGGTCGTGTAGACGGTGGTGTGGTCGGTTACCGTGACGGGATACGATGTGACGAATGTCGAAACCTGGGTGAACGTGGTGGTGCTTGTCCGCGTGACGGGCACCTCTTCGGTGGCGGTGACCGTGTTGGTGGTCGACACCCTCACGGTGGTGGGGACCGTCGTTGGGACCGTCGTCGGCACAGTCGTGACAAACGTCGTCACGTAGGTCGAGATCACAGTCGTCGTGTCCGTCCTCCACTTTGTCGTTCCCGAAACGATGGTGACTGGATAGCTGACCCTGGTGGTGTAAGTGGTCGTCTCTGTCCTGGTCCTGGTTGAGGTCGCAGTCCTGGTGACGGTGACGCTGGTCGGAACCGTCGTCCTGAGAGTCGTCCTAAGGGTTTGCGTCTGCCTGATGGTGGTCGGAACTGTCTCCCTGATGGTCTGAGTCGTCGTTGTCGTCTCCCACTTCGTCGTCGTGCTGACCTCGCACGTCGCGGGATAGCCCTTGCAGACGGTCAAGGTCTGGGTGACCGGGTACGACTGGGAGGGTTAGCTGGGCAGTGGACACAGACCGAGGCACTTACTGTCGTGTAGGTCGACAACTGCGTCGTCGTGAAGTACTCGGTGGTGCTGTTCTTGTTAGCGAGCGAACTAGCAGCGGCTCGGGGCACTTACTCTCGGACGACGGTCTGGGTGGCTGTTGCAGTAGCGGTAGCCGTGGCCGTCTCATGGTCCGTGACAGTTGCGGTGTTAACGACGGTCGCCGTGGCGGTCTCATAGTCGGTAGCCGTAACCGAGACTGTGGCCGTAGCTGTGTCCGTCACTGTGACTGTGGACGCCGAAGCTGTCACCGTAACTGTGGATGCTGAAGCCGTCACGGTCACCGTGGACGCCGAAGCTGTCTGAGTGACGGTGGACGCCGAAGCCGTCACCGTGATCGTCGACGCTGAAGCTGTCTTGGTAACTGTGGACGCTGAAGCCGTCACCGTGATTGTAGACGCTGAAGCCGTCTTGGTGACTGTGGACGCCGAAGCCGTCTTGCTGTTCTGCTGTTAGAGGAACCGCTTAGAGGGTGGAACAACTCATACGTTACGGTGCAACTAATCCCGTGGTTAGCGGACTTCAGCACAAGCATCGAGCAGACTCACGTTTCTGTGATGGTCGTCTTCTTCGGACACCCCCAGCAGTCAGGCTCATAGCCGGTATCCTGGATCCCATGCCCTCCGCCCGTCTCATTTGTCCTTGCAACCAGCGGGTCCTCTGCGGCTACGGCAAGATGAGCGAGGGACAGGGCCCCGAGGCCGTGTATCAGCTTCGAGAGAAGCATTGTGCCCTACGCCAGGCCAGAAGCGACGAACTGGCGAACGAGTGAAGCAGTCTCAGCGGGAAACGAACGTGAGAGCAGCGAGCGGAGCGGGCGAGGGCTGGGCACAAAGAGGGTTGCGGCGCCGGCCGGGCATATAAGGCTGGGTGACCGGGTCGGCCTGGGGGAAGCTCAGCGCGGAAATGACCCAGCTGCGCGGGGGCTTGGCAAGCAGCGGTCTTTTTACAGCCTGACGAGCAAACACCTCCTGGCAAGCAAGGAGTCGAATTGTTCAGCAAAGACCGTGTCAATTTCGAGCTCGAGTTGACGCGTCTTGAAGCCAACCTACCGAGGAGCAAAGAAGGCAGAGAGACAGCACAAAAGAACAAAGGAAGAGAGCTTGAGGAAGCTCAAAATCTCCCGCTCCCAAAGACGCACCCAGCCTGCAGCGAGTGCCCGGGAGATGTGCCTCTCGCCTTCCCTATCGTGGTAAGGCAGAGGGCCGGGGTGGATGGGAGCTCTCCCCTGTTCGCGGATGCAGGCTCACCCACACCCTACCCAACCCGCCAGCGACTGCGCATCACGCATCACGCCTGTCCGGGAGACGGGAAGCCAATAACGTGGGGTGATCCGCCCCGCCTGGCGGCAGCCCCGAGCAGGTCCGACAGGCGGTGCGGTGCCACATTGCGGCTCCTCTCGTATGAGTAAGGTTGATCTCACCAACAAGAGGATCGCGAGCATGGCGATAACGATCCTCTGGCTGCTGCCTTCACTCGACGACCTCGGAGCCTCAATGGGCATGCCGCGTGGCAGCGCGGGGTAGGGCGTAAGCAAGACGGGATTCGGCGCAGCAACGAGCAGAATTGCTGCCTCCCGCCGACTCTTGAGCAGCATTCGGCGACGTGAACGTTGCATCCTTGGCGGGGCTGGTGAGTGGCCGGGGAGCGAAGGCCAGGCTGGAAGAGCGGGAGTGATGCTGACTGGTCAGATCGAGCACCGAGAGGCTGAGCTGTCAAAGTCCTCAGCCCCTCTGACGAGGATCCAGAAGCCACAGGAACTGTCGGAAAGGACGGTCGTCTTCTGCCGAGTTGAGCCACACTGCAGTTGGATTTGCAGATGCGGTCCAATCCGTGTTCTCTCGACACACATGGATCGAATGGACGGCAGAGCCTGTCTCACTCGAGAAATATACGAAGTTCGGGTTCCTGAATGTGACATCTCCCGACTGCCACAGCAGCTGTTGTGCCCTGTAGTTAGTTACTTCTTACGGCATCATTAGCCGTCGAGGTATGTAGCGGACTCCCGGCAGCGGTCCTGACAGACTGCTGCCGCCAACAGCATTCGCCCGCATTCGCTTGCTGGACCGGAAATTGCTGCGTGAGTTGCAATTGGGGTGTGGCAGAAGATGGCGACATGTCGAATGCGGGAGACGGCTTGCAGCCCCAAAAACGTGGCTCGATGTCCGAGAGGAAGCCAGGTGTGGCTCAGACTTTCGTGTCTGCAATCTGCATCGACCGCATTGCTCAAAGAAAAAAAAAAGAAGAAAGAAAAAAGAAGAAGAAGAAACGCGATGCTCATTGTGAGAAAAGCTTGCAAGACTCGTGGTCAAAGAATTCGTTGTGTGCGGTGAACGAGAGAGGAAAGCGGGCGGGAGCTTGGGCTTGGGCCGCGAAGCAGGCCCGGTAAGGAAGGAGCTTTGGTGGACGGCGATCATCGATTGGATGATCGGCACGGCCATCCCGGTTGCGGCCTAGCCCCGCAGGGCGGAATCACGCAAGACCCACCCAAGCGACCCTTGCCTAGAGCGGGGCCGCTTCTCCAGTGCAACCGTCGCTGCCCCGCTCGCATCTTCACCTCATCCGTTGCTTTTCCTCAGCAACAACAACCACCCGAACTGGGGCAGAGTACCTGTCAGCGCGCGATGCCAGCGCGATGCCAGCGCGACGCCATTTTCACAATGCTTTGATTCTCAATGCTGTTTGAAAGGTTTGCGCACAAGCAAATTATTCTTGAGTGTTCCTCGACTCGACGGGACAAACAAACAATTGGCCCCCTTGTGGTGCAAACAAAGAAGAATCGAAGGGTCCAGAACAACAACACCACTCCAGCCATCCTCCTTTCGGCGGTTATTTAAAGACTCAAGAGCACCTTGGGCCGCACCGGAGAAACAACATTCAACGCGTTCGCCACCTCCGTCCATCTCAATGGGAGGACGGGTGTGATTTGGCTCTGCAGGAAGGGCACCCAGCGTTGCATTCATGGCGAATCACCCACAACCGGACGGACACGACCCCAGGGCATCGCGCCACGCCACATCCCGGCAACATGCCATGGCAGTCCGCGATCTCTTTTCCAGTATTTCAGCCGCAACCCCACTGAGAAGTGGTACGCAAGGCTGCGAGAAGGGACGAGTCGGCCTCGTGCAATTTAGCCGTCCTGACCGTGTCCCGATCAGATCACCGCTGCATCCCAGGTCCGGAGAGGGCGAGGCCAGCCGGGACACGCCGATTCATCAACGTTCTGGCTTCTTCTACCTATCCGTACTTCACCACCCGCACTCGTCGGCTTCACTCTGCCGCGAGAACCACCAGAGAGTACCGAGTAGTTCGAAGGCCGCCCGCAACCCGGTCTAGAAGGTAGTGGCATTCGGACCGATCCGTATGAGTGGTGGCTTTCGGCCACAGAGATACTTTCAGAGGCTGCCTTCCTGAATGGGATGAGCACCTCGGGCGAGTGCCCGACTCTGCCGTCCTTTTCAAGATCTGGCCCCCGATTTGGAGCGCGCCCTTGGTGCTCATCCGACTGCTTCGGGCTCGCCCCTCGCGTTCGTGTAACGCACACTCAAAGACTGGTGTTGGCGGCGTCGACAATATCGGTCTCGTTCCCGGCTTCGCCCCAGTTTTCCCGTCGCCGTCACCGAGTACCACACACTCGAGCGACTCGCGGAGACCCCGCAAAGTTGATCCTGATTTTGGAAGACGACGAGTTTGGCTGCGGCATTCAGAGCCGCATTATGCCAGAAGACTGCGGGTGCGGACTTCATTGTCGATCCCGAGTCTGCCAGGCGCTCTGCAACCTGATCACTTGAATCCGGATTTCCAGGTCGGAGTCGACTCTGTGCAATCCGCATGCATACACGATTCTGGGCCTACAGCGGTCCTCATCGCGGCAGCATATCATCGCGGCAGCATAGAGAACTGCCGTTGCGATCTTGACCAGGTGGCGAGATCCTTGACCAACCTGTCCTTGCACCTGGCACTCGAGTTGCTGCTCGATCCCAGACCGCGAGCCCAACCCAGCTGTGGCGGTGATCGCTCCCAAACTTTCTGCCACGGTGCTCTCTGCAGCTCGCCCATCTCGTTGCAACCCTGGCAGCCAAGCAGAGGGCGGGCCAGCCCACCCAATAAGACGACAGCCCCCAACAATGATGGCTGACACCAGAAAGACCAGTCAGCGGTCAGCATGGGTGTGAATGCCTGCGGGGTTGTGCCGCTTGGCCCTGCCCGTCAGCCCGATTCCCCTTCGGTTCTGGGTCCTTTTCCTTGTCTTTCTTGTCCTTGCCCAGCCGGGTGGCACCCCACGAGACCGAAGGCTGAACCATGGGTTCGTCGAGGCTTTTGTCTGGGCCTGCAACAAGAGCTGGTTGACTTGAATACTTTCTCCATGTCTCGTGGCATGTGTTTGCTCGTCCAGCTGGCCCGTGATTCCGTGAATTGTTGCGCTTTGTCCTAAAGTGCCATTCTGAGACCTCTAACTCGGTTCTGGTTCTGCGGACCGGTCCAACATAACGTTACTGACTGAACAGATGCTGTCCTAAACCTGCATCGAATCCCCTTGTCTCTTCCTTGCCTATTCCTGGCTCAACCGTTAACGTCGCCATGCTCGGGCCGGCGCTGCTCGCCGTGGTGACGGCCTCAGCCTCGCTCGTCCTCGCCCAGGCAGGATGGCAGGCCAACCAGGTCAGCTCGAGGATATGCCAATGGCAACAACTCCGAGGTGAGCTCTGCCGTCCATCCTCGTCTGCCTCCAGCTAACATGAATCCTGCCAGCGGCTGTCCTCCATGACACAGTCTACCTGGACGGCGGGAGTCTATGGTGGGAGCCAGGCTTCGTTGATGGCGCCACCGGAGCTCCGGCCAACGACAGTCAGTGCCTGGTATTCGGTGACTTTGCAATAGCACAATATTGACTCTTGCAGACAACCTCCTGGGCATCATCTACACGCTCAACTTCACCACCCCGTTCAACACGACCCAGAACATCTCGGCCATCCTGGGCCAGCTGAACACCGGAGGCGGCGACACCAACAACCGCGCCCCGAACTACGTGGATGGCGCCCTGCTCGCGAACAACGACGAGTTCTTCCTCTACGGCGGCCTCCTGCAGCGGACCGCGGGCGTCGACGACCCGGAAGGGGACAGGGTGCTGTCTTATCAGAAGTATCAGTATGGCCCGCAGAGGACGTTCAGCCCCAACTTTGTTGAAAAGACCCTCGGCGACAACGTGACTCGCTATGTTGCCTACGGCGGCGCCGCCAACGCGCCGTCCGAGAACCTGGCGTGGTACTTCTCGGGGTTGCGGTCGCCCAGCGCGGGCCCCATCTACACCAAGGGGGTTTCGGTGAACACCTCTGCCGTTAACGTGTCGAACTATCTCATCACGCTGGACTTGGCCGAGCAGCAGAACGAAAAGTTCACCAACGAGTCTCTGCCGTCGGAAATCCACGGGCGGGCAAACCCCGAGCTCGTCTGGGTACCCGTCGGGTCTCGCGGCATCCTCGTCGCCCTCGGAGGCGTCGTCTATCCCGACTTTGTCACCATTTCGGGAAATTCGACTAACGCAACAGCCAGCGTAAGTTTCTCTCCTTCTGGTGTTCATGACACGCACTGACTCGAGCAGACCACGCAAAGCCCCGAGTTCATGTCCACCATCGACATCTACGACGTGGCCAGCAAGAAGTGGTACCGACAGAAAACGAGCGGCGGCCCCGGCCAGCGCACCCGCGGCTGTGCCGTGGTGGCCCGCGCGCAGGACGGCTCGAGCTTCAACATCTACTACTACGGCGGCTACGACGGCCTGACGCAGACGACCCAGCCCTTTAGCGACGACGTCTGGGTCCTGTCACTGCCGTCCTTCACCTGGGTCAAACTGGCGTCCAGCAGCGAGGAAGGCCGCGCCGGGCACAAGTGTGTCACGCCGTATCCGGACCAGATGCTCGTCATTGGAGGCTATCCACACATGCAGGGCGCTCCGCTGAAATGTCTCCGCGAGACGATCAGGGTGTTTAACCTCACCACCGGGCAGTGGGTGAACCGGTACGACCCCGCCGTCTACTCGAACTACACCGTCCCCAGCGCCGTCGTCGCAAAGATTGGTGGATCTGGCACGGGCGGCGCGACGGCGACGACGCCGAGTCCCTCGTGGGATGCCACTGAACTGGCCAGTGTCTTCGCCACGAAGTACCCCATGAGCAAGATCACGACGTACTACCCGTACGCCTCGGTCGCGCCGACCAACAACACCAACCCACCCGCTCCGACCAGCACCGTCGAGAGCTCGAGCGGCGGTCTCCCGGCGTACCTCCCGCCCGTGCTCGGCGTGGTGCTAGGCCTGGTGTTCCTCACCATGGTGGCCGTGCTCATCCTGCTCTGGCGGCGGCGCCGGATCCTGCGCGGCGGCACCCTGAGCGAGGCCGGCACCGAGGAGACACCCCGCCACCGCATCACGTCGTGGCTGCGCGGTCAGGGCCCAGGCGGAAGCGACCCCAAGCCGCCGCCGACCGTGACCAGCTCGTCCGATTACACGCCGCTGAGTTCGACCGACGTCGACAGCAGCGTCTCGGGCGCGCCGCAGCGGTCCATCGCCGAGATGATGAACACCGAGGTGGCGCCGCCCGCCGAGCTGGCAGACACATCTCCCCCAGCAGAACTCCACTCCACCACCGCCACGCCCTCCTCCCTCAACAACGCCTCCCACTACCCTTCCACCCACCAAACCGACCACGCAACCTCCACAACAACCCCCTCCCAAACCCTCGCCCAACAGCAGCAGCAACAGCACCAACAACCGGAAATGTCCCAGGTCGAATCCCCCATCTTCTACCCCACCACCTCCTCCGCCACCACCTCCCCCACAGGCACATCCACCATGGGCACCGGCACCATCGCAACCATAGCCACGGCCGGCACATCCCCCGTCGCCTCCCGCTCCAACCGCGACTCCAACAAAGTTTTATCGGGCATCTCCAACCTGTCCGAGCGCGATAGAGCACACCTGCGCCAGATAAGCGACACGACCGTGTCGTCTGTCACCACCGCGCCGGGATTCACTTCCCAAAATGGTAATGGAAACGGTGAGAACAGGGAGAGAGTGCTCAGTGGGGTGAGTACGATAGGGGATATCGGCGCCGTGGTGGAGAGTCCGGCGGTGGTGTCGCCTCCTACGGCGACGACGGGGCCTGGGGAGGCGTTTGGGGGACCGGGAGGAGGAGGAGGAGGAGGGGGAGGGGGGCCGGTGGATTATTTGAGTGCGAGGCCGTTGCCTGGGCAGCAGCAGGGGGGTGGGACGCCGGGGAGTCCGTTGAGGAGGAGTGTGTTTTCGGAGGATATTAGTGGGGATGATGCTCATGGGGAGGGGAGTGGTGGGAGGAGGTGAGAGATGGATGATCTGGTGAGGGGGGGTTGTGGGTTGGATATATATATATATATATGGGTTGAGATGGATGTGGGATGGACTGACTGTAATGATGGCTGGCGTTGGCTTTTGGTTTTTTTAGGAGGTGTGGGCTTGGATCGCTCCTTTGGCGTGTTTGTGCTTGATGCGTATACCATCTGGCTTTTCCTTTCAGCGTGGTTGGATAGCACCGTTGTAATAAGCTGCTGTTGTTGCTGGGGTCTGTCTGTTGTTTGAAGCGGTGACGAAACATGGCAGGATAATGTTGATGAGTGTCAGATATCAAGGGTGAATTGCACCTTACGCCTCACAGCAACGTCTTCTCCTCCTCCGAAGCACCGCCCTTTTTAGCCGTCACCTCAATCTCAATCTTCATCTCGTCCTTCATCAGCCCGGCCTGTATCATGGTCGCTGCCGGCCGGACGCTGCCGAACCACGTTTGGAGGACGGGCCTGTTGCCATTCAGCTTTTCACTCTAGTCCTACATGACCACAACACAGTGGAAACCTACCACGTCTTCTCGAAATCCCTCCTGTCCGGCAAGATGTACCTCACGCGCACCACATCGGAGACCTCCGCCCCAGCCTCGGCCAGCGCCGCCGCAATATTCCGCATGCACTGCTCGGCTTGCTCGGCCACGTCGTCCGAGATGGCGCCTGTCTTGTAGTCGTACCTGGCCGCGTTCCCGTCAGTACCACCGCAGTTATCCAGGCCAAAAAAAAAAAATAAATAAATAAATAAATAAAGGGGGGACTGTACCCCGTGCAGCCCGACACAAAGACAAAGTCCCCCGAGACGACGGCGCGCGAGTAGCCGATTTGGGCCTCGAAGGCCGAGCCGGAGGAGATGAGCTTGCGGGACATTATTGGAACTCGGTATGGACTGAGGCGGGAGAGAGAATGAATGAATGGGACAAGATGTTGAGTGAAAAAGGACTTGGGGGTGAGTCACAATGCGGGAGCAGAGTGTGAAAGCTGCGGTAACCCTAACCCATTTGGGCAGGAGGTTACCCCTATTTGACCACTTTTCTGCCGAACTTGCTTGGGGCGACGGTAGGGTATCTTGCTGAGGTCCCAGTAGTGAATGTAAACAAATCGCGGGCTAGGCGGCGCCGGGAACCAGTTATCGTGCGGAAACGTGGGAAACAAGACACCTGACTCAAGAGGTGCAGGAGGCTGACCACATTTACCTCTTCTTTGGTTGGGTTTTGTTTGACTCCTCGGTTGCTTTTCTTAAACAGTCAACCCCTGAGTCTCCAGTGGTCGGATGGTACGTAAGAAGCCGTAGTGGATTGGAGGGGGGTGGTTTGCGTTGTGGTTGCTGGGCATACACCAGGTCTCATTGACATAGTGGCCAAGGCAGTACATCGCCCGAGGATGCGGACCACGGACTTTCCGGGCTGACCGACCTCCCTGACAAAGGACTGGCAGGGACTATCGAGATGGCAAGACTCTCCTTTTCCGAACCCAACTGCCGTCACCTTTTTTTCACTTTTTGTTGATAACCAGTCATAACACCAACACATGGGTACTACTGCCAGTCTTCTCAACCGATTCTTCCTGCCCGATGAACATGGATGCTGTCAAAGACTGGTATCGGCTTGACCTGTAGAATATCACAACACTGAAACGACCATCCTGACTCCGCCTGCCCGCCCACTCCGCCAAGGAAACGACTTTTGCCCCAAACTCCAGAAGAGGCACTGCAGATAGCCAATGCCTTCCTATCGAAACTGTTCTTGACCAACCCTCCCCCACAGCACACCATCCCCCTTTCAACACCGGAGGATGAAGCTCACCCGAGCATCGAATGCGTCCGGATCCCCTTAGGCCCCAGTTCACTGCCGCATGTTAGCTTCTCACCCCCAACGAAACAAAACCAAGGCAAAGAAAGTCGAGGCAGAGAAACTCACTTATAATCCACCCGACTCAAACTCATCAACCGCTGCGCCTCCAACCCCTGCGCATCCAGGTTATGGATGCAAAACGCCAGCCTCGCCGCGACCTGCGCGCCCAGGAACATGGCCTCCTCAAACCCGTGCTTGGTCCACTCGGTCAGATACGCGGGCAGCGGCGCGAGCCGGATGTTCGTCGGCGTCTGGCTGTGGAAGTGGTGGCTCGTCCCGCTGGTCGCACCAGCATCGCCCGCATTCGAGCCCGCGGCGGCGTTAGCAGCATTTGGGACGCCCAGGCTGGCGGTAGTAGCAGCTTGCAGCAGCGGGTTGACGCTGCTGGACGTGGGCAGCTGGTGAGGGGCACCCGCAAAGGATGAGGTGGGCGTCTGGGAGCCGGTGCCCGAGGGCGTGCCCATGTTAGACGGCAGCTCGGAGGTGAACATGGTGGCTGAGGAAGGGGAGACGAGGTGGCGCGCTTGCAGGGTCTGCATGATGTTGTCGCGGAGGCCGCGGATGCGCGCGCCGTTGCCGACGAACACAATGTTCTCCCAGCAGCCGGGGCGCATGTACATGTCCTCGATGCCCTGGACCGCGCGGTACATGGCCGTGACGATGCGGTCGATTTCCTTGCGGTCCGCGAACTGGAAGCGCTCGAGGCCGACCTCGATGTCGCGCCGCACGCGCCGCGTTACCCGCTCGGTGGCTGTCGGGGCTGGGTCTGCGGGTTGAGCGTCGCTGGGCTGTGGTTGTTCTTCTGCTTTGGGCGCGGCATCCCCATTTGACCCTTCTTCTGGTGCCTCCGCCATGGCGACATCCCCGTTGCCATTCTCCTTGGGCGGCACCGCGACCGGGACGTCCTCCGTCACCAGCTCCTCGTAGTGGAACGTATTCCGCACGCGCTTCGAGTTGGGTAGCCTGGCGGCCTTCTGAGCCGCATCGGCCGCACTCTCCGTGCCTTTCCCCTTCCGCCCGGCCTTGGCCGCCTTCTCGGCCTTCTCCCGCTCCTTCTTGGCCAGGAACTCCCTCGTCTGCCCGCTGGCGACAATGTTGGCCACGTCCAGCACACCGTCCTCCTCGATCTCTTTCCCCTCGCCATTCACTCCCGTCTCATCGTCACCAACCGGCGCAAAACTCCTCGCCGGCTCCACAATTTTGGGTGCCTCAGCCGCCGTCCCCGCAGCAGCAGCAGCAGCCGGCGCCCCCGTCTCAGCCGGCAAGTCCATCAGCTCCGGCCGCTCAGGCGCATACGGCAGCACCTCGCAGATGGGGCTCTTCTTCAGCTGCTCCGCCATATCATAATCAAACCCCTGCTTCTCGAGCAGCTTCAACAATTTCCGTGTAAACGCCTCCCCTCCACTAATCTCCTCGTCCGTCGCGGGTCCAACATCCCTATGCGAGACGACGCGCCCGTCGTAGATGCACGTGACATCGACCTTCTCAAACCCGACGTCGACGACCGTCATGTTGGGCCACTTGAGGCCGTACTGGGTGGCGATGCCGCTGTGGATGAGGCAGAGGGCCGGGGTCTTTGTCTTCTCGAAGATGTAGCGCGCGATGGCCTCGCAGTCCGGGCGGGTCCACTGCGGCGAGGCCATCAGCATGATGGGCGTGTTGTGGTAGGTGGTGGTCAGCTGCGAGTGGACGTGCTCGAGGAAGGCGAGGAAGGCGTCCATGTGCGCGATGCGGCCGGCTGGGACCATCCATCATCAGTACGATGTACTCTCAACCGCATTGAAAATCCAAGAAAAGGAAGACACACCCTGAATGGGATAAACCGCCCCCTCCACCGAATCCACATCCTCGACATACTCCCACGCATCCTCCCTGTCCCCTTCCGCGCCCTCCTTCTTGCGCTTGTACGTGTGATACGGCCGCCAGTCGTCCGAGTCTTCGTCTTTAAACATGCGCGTCGGGAAGCGGTGGGCCGGCGGGGTCAGCTCGTTGCAGCCGAGTTGGGCGAGCGTCGTCTGGCTGCCGGGGCAGATGATGAGCACCTGCTCCTCGCGCCACTTGCCCGTCTGGCTCGACATTGCGACCGGCGCGGCGGAGGCGAGCCGTCAATTGCTTCGATTTCTGAGGATGGGGTTTCGTCGGTGATCCGGGTATTGAAGTTGGAGTAGGTTGGCCGGAAAAACTGTTATGCGCAACGCGGAGTGGATAAATGGCCAATGTTGATTCGAACAGCAATTCGCAGCTCTGAGAGCTCGCGGTTTGCGGCGCGTGCACGCGTTGGAGGTTGGAGAGGGTGGGACGAATTTTTGGGGCCTTTTCCGAAGCTGCTTACATAAGACAAGCTCCCCCAACACCAACACCAACATCAACATTAGGATCTCGCCCTCAAACCCTCTGGTCCTTTCCATGATCAATATTCAGAATAGGACTACTTGTATCGAGACTCGTCCGGGTATCACCGTGGCACGCCCATGATGCAAATGCAAACCCTATGTCAACGCCCAACCCCTATCCCCATCCATAACCCGATCCCAGTCCCATGTTCTTCAAAATCAAACCAGCACCGCCTCCAGCACAAAATCACAAACCTCCTCCAGCGTCGGCCACCGTCCCTGCCGTAACGCCTTATCCACCCCCCTCACCACCGGCTGCGCAGCCAGCCCCGTCTTCAAATACTCCACCTCGGCCCCGGTCAACTCCCTCTGTTCCGTCTCACTCCACCTGCGTTCCGCCTCCTCCTTCGCCTTACGAAGCACCTCCTCGGTATCCTCCGCCTCCCACAAGTTACACTTGCTACACTCCTCACACTTCCGTCCATCCCCATGCGGGCGAAAATGCTGGCAGAAATGCCTATACCCAACATCCGCCGCGTCCCCCGTCCCGCCAATATCCTTCCGACAGACATAGCACATCTGATACCCGCAGGGACAGGACAGCTTGTTGCACCCGGAGGTCTTGACGAAGGAGGTGTTGCAGCGCGGGCACACGCGCTTGACGGCCATGCTCATGGCCTGCTCGACCTGCGTGCGCAGGGCGACGAGCGAGGATTCGTGGCACACGTGCACGTCGGCCCAGGCTTTGTTGCAGGACAGGCAGGAGGCTCGCTGGCAGGAGGGGTTCTGGCACTTGAAGCGCAGGCCACGGCGGAGTCGGCGGCGGCGGATGATGGCGGAGCGGAATTCGGTGGAGAGGCGGTTGAAGAGGTTGTGTCGGGTGCTGAGGAGGAGGGTGGCCAAGAGGAGGATGGCGAGGCCGTACGTGATAACGACAGGTGGTACCAGCATTGGGAGGCAGAGGACGCAGAGCAAGATCAGAACCGCCATGTTGATGCTATCGGCCTTGAACCGGAGGTCCGACTCGCTCACGGGCAGGTAAATCTCATCAACCTCCGCGTAGGCGCAAAACGGGCAGCGGATGAGCGGAAGACCGCTCGCGGCGAGACTGTGATCCGCAAGCCGCTGCTCCAGCTGGTGCATGATCTCGGCGCCCTTCTTCTCCTGCAACATCGCCCGGTGCATGTGGTCCTGCGGGATGCAGCCCGCGCACTCGGCCGCGTCGACGGCGGGGCACCGCAGCGTGCCCGTCTCCTTGTGGATGCTGCGCTGCCAGGCCTGCCCGAACACGGCCTCGGAGATGCAGTGCTGCACGCACCGGAAGCACACCATGTGGCCCTCGGCGTTGCACGACGTGAACTCCTCGAAGGTCGACTCGGTGAAGCAGCAGGCGCACTCGATCATGCTGTCGGCTTGCTCCGCCTCGGCCGTGTTCAGATCCATGGCAACCTGGTGGTCCTTGGCCTCGCGCTCGGCACGGCCGCGCTCCGTGAGCGGGGCGATGAGTGCCGTGTAGAGCTCGCGGTCCAGCTCGGCGTTGCCAGTCGATTTGAGCGTGGGCACGATCGAGCCATGGCCCGTCGATCGCCATATCACCAGCGGGTGGTTCTCGGCCTCGGTGGCCGACACGGGCTTCCGCCGCAGGAAGAGCGAGGATATGGTGAAGCGCCAGGACTTGGACGACAGGTCGACCAGCGTCTGGCGGGCGTCGAGGTACGAGTAGTTGGACTCGGCCAGGACGGCGTTGATGGCGGAGCGCGAGAGGCCCTTGAATTCGTGCCATGCGAGGTTCTTGACGGCCTGCTTGTACTCTGGGCTCCGGAATGTCTCCTTCTTGGGCACCAAAGGTTCGACAGACTGGCCATCCTTAGCGGCGACCCTCCACCGCCCCTTGACCCACGTCACGCGGTTCTTGAGCAGAGCGTCGGCGACCAGCGCCAGTCTCGACTCGCCGTCAAAGCTGGAGAACATGTCGCGAAATACTTCGATCTGAACGTCGGGGAAGACGGCGGCGAGGGCGTCGAGGAATGCGTTGAGCTCGCGGAGATCGGGCGGTTCCGGGTCGAGAGGCTTGAGGTGTGTTTCATCCGAGATGTAGTCTGGCGTCGCCGGCTCGTTCACGGGTGTAGATGGTAGCGAGGATGTGCTGGTCGAAGCTATGCTCTTGGTCTTGGTGGGAGCGCGGTCGGCCGACGCACCGAGGAGGTGAGGGAAACCCATGTGTGTTCGTGGCATATGGATGCAGCGTGTCGCGATGATACCATGCTGAGCGCAGTGGCGTCCACGCGGGCTATCGATGGGGGCTTGGAGGGGTTTTAATCATGGTGCCGGCGTGGCCTGTTTTTCGTCACGCAAGGTTCAGCCCTACGACGAGTCGACGACAGACTGGCGTTGTTTGGCAGTGTCAGCAGAAGCCTGGCGGTTCCTGGCGGTTTCCTGCCAGTTTCCTGGCGGGCCTGCAGCTCGTGCTCCAGTCTCCAGCTGCCCTGGAGCCCCACAGTCGGCGCCCGCGGGGCAGCGGCTTGTGGGCCTGGATTCCAGGTTGGCCCCACCAAATCCAGCTTCGGAATCGGTTCCAGAAATTTTGCAGGCATTCCATCGTTGCATCCATCATTTTCTGCTGCTGTTGAACAGACAACCTAGCCGCTCATTCTCCCGAGATGCTTGGCCGATGAGCTCTCCAACTTCAACCATGCTGAGCTGCAACCAGATCCGGCAATCTCACCATCTTGGGCTCGAAGATGCGAGCTGCACCACTGCAAGATGGCAGCATGCAAGTCTGCCCTCGTCTCAGCTGGTGAGCCGGGGCTGACAATCCAATCGAGCCTTGGCCACACACCGTACTGAGATCCGCGACATGTCTCGTCTCTTTTTCCTTTCTCTCTTGTTTATTGATTTTTCAGAATCTCTTCTCTTTTCTAAAATCCATTTCTCGCTTTTTGGTTCCGTCTTCAGCAGCAAGCTCTGTTGGTCTCCCGATAGCGGCATTTCGGGCACCCGACGGTGTGGACGCAATCATTCCTCAGTCGGTGTGCACGACAGAAAAGAGCAACAGGTCACAGGTGAGACACGCCGCGCTGTCCGCCACTGGCTGGTCTTGATCAGCTTCCCAGTTCGTAAAAGGATTCATCTGCTGGGCTTGTGGGGGCATCGACATGGGACTGCCGGGTGCGCTGCCCGCCTTTTCGAGAAGATCGTGCCTCATTTCCGCCTTTTCAATTGCCTCGCCTTTGTCGACAGAAGGGATCTTAGCTGGCTGCTTGGGCTTGCCTGCAACCATCGTCTCCACGACGACTCCGAGTTCACCGAGCAGCTGATGGATATTTGATGTACACCCTAACATGGGGACATGTACCGAGTAATAACTCTGAGCAATCCTCGTCAGCATAGGTATCTCCGCCACTTGCAGGCCTACACCGACCTGGAAGCCTTCTCGAAGCACTACCCGCGGGCCGCCCACAGCAAGACTGCTTCACGTGCTTCCAGGGGCACTCAAATCTCTCAGAAATGGCGGCGGGACAAACAAGCAGGGCGCCAGACCGTCACACCTCCTTTCCGTCACACCACAAAGGGCGGAGCCGTTCTCGCTCACCGCCCACCGCCATTCCATTGCTTCGGGTCGCTGGGAATCCACCGGGACCCAGCAATTCCATGTGGCCCTGTCGGCTTGCAGATGTGTTCGAGCGGCGGGGCCTGCAACTGGCCGCTAAGAATGCACCGTTCCCCTGCTCCCCTGGCTTTGACAAATCCAGGCACCGCAAGTGTCGTGGCCAGCCCCTGGTCTGTCTTTGAGCTCACCGACTTTGAGCTCTCTTTTGTTGTTGGGCTCCGATCCGGCCCCAGCTTCCGGCGTACCAGCTGCTAGCGCAAGGGGCAGCGGGGATCCCAGCGATGCGTTTTCAGGTTCTGCATGTCGCTGCCGGCAAGCTGACGACGGTCCATGCTGTGGCAACCTGGTGATTGGTCCCAGCCTCTGTCAGACATACTCTGCGGTCAGCTGCTTGGCGGTGTATAAGTCGCCTTCTCGCCCATCTCATCGCCCCCCAACTCATCCCATCTCTCCCACGACGTCTGTCTTCTCCCGTCTCCCAATTCGATGGGCCCAGCTGGTCGTTTCTGGGTCTTGTCGGTGGTCTTCGTCGTCCCAGCATGGACTTCCTCCCGGTCGAGCTGGTCCGACTCGTCTTCCAGTACTGCGATGCCCCCACCGTGAGGGCCCTCCGACAGGCGTCGGGCAGGTACGCCGACGTGGGCTACGAGTTTCTGCTGGATCCTCACTTCACGGCCGTCGAGTGGCGCGACGACATCGCGCGGCTGCGCTCCATCGCCGGCCACGACCGCCTGCGCGGCAGCATCCGCTCCGTCACCTTCAACTTCGCCAAGGTCGACGAGTACCACGCCCGGCACACCACCTTCTTCCAGCACTGGCTGCAGGAGCCCGAGGAGCGCAGCGCGCTGCTCCAGGACGCCTGGCTGCGGTACTACGAGCTCGAGGAGTCCGCCCGCGCGCTGCCGCCCTTCCACGCCCGCTCCGCCGCCGTCGAGGAAGCCTTCAAGCGCCTGCCCAACCTCAAAGACCTCGAAATCACCTTCACCAAGTGCCCCTACGACATCCCCATCCTCAAGGAGGTCTTCCAGGTCCGCACCTGCCGCAAGCGCGACCGCGCCCAGGCCTGCAAGAACATGAACGCCATCGTGTCCGCCACGCGCCACGTGCGCTTGGCCTCCCTCTCCATCGACCAGCTCCCGCTGGAAATCTTCCGCCTCGCCGACGACCGCCGGCACTGGTTCGACTGCGCGCGCTCCTTTGCCAGCCTCTCGCGCCTCAATCTCGCCCTCGACACCCCGCCCAACCTCCTCCCCTCAGCCCGCTTCCGCGCTGTTAATGGTCTGGGCCATGTCCTGCACTACTGCCTCGGCCTGACCCATCTGAGTCTTGCGTTCCACGCGTACCACGCGCCGCTGGAGAAGTTTCACCTCTCGTTTCACGCGCTGTTTTGTGGCGAGGAGTTTGTCTTTCCCAAGTTGACCGACTTTAAGCTGGAGGGGGTTAGTTGTGCGGAGGAGGATTTGAGGGGGTTTCTGTTGAGGCATGCTGCTACGCTCGAGAGGCTAAGGCTGGGTGGAAGGGGCCTCGCGAAGCCGTTTGAGTGGAGCATTGGCGGCGTGCATTTGCATGAGGGGTCGTTTCGGGGGTTGTTTACCGGCTTGCAGGGCAAGATGCCGCGGCTCAAGAGGTTCCATATGGAAGGGGATGCGGAGGCGGGAGATTTCATGGCGAGCTCGAGAGAGGTGTATGTTTTCATGCCTGTCACGGATGACGAGTGGGAGCCGGTGCCGCAGCAGGAGAGGGAGCGGTGCAGGGGGAGGATGGATGGTGTTGCCTGTGTGAGGGCGGTGGATTGTCGGGAGCTGGAGAGGTTTTTGGTCGAGGGGGGAGCGTATCCCCGGCTGGGGAAGGAGGTTCATGCCCAGTAGGATGGGGTGACGCCGTCCCTCGCTGCGGTGGTGGTTGATTTGGGTGCGCTTCCGGGGCGCGCGACTAATCTCTGACGTGTAGATATCACGACTTGCACGACACTTACGACTGTTCGCTTCAGCGGCGCATTACTTACTTAGACTCGGGGGTTACGGTTAAACAGGCGACACATTAGATAGAATGCAAGCAATTGTCGGTTCACAATTCGCCTTCTCGCATTTATGTCCAAGATAGACTAGCTGCAAGGTTATCTTGGGGGTTACATCCTTCGGCAGGGTCGGCCGTCTTGTTCAGCTCACAGCTCTCAGCTGAGCACCTCAGCCCCCCCTAGCCGCAGAGCCTCGCGGTGCGCCCACACCTTGTCAGTCAACCTCGGATCACAACCCCTCGTTCCCAGTACATAAATCATGGCCACACCTCTCTCTCTTGCTTCTCATCGTGTCGCCACAAATCTTCACCCACTTACCTAAGGTGTCCAACCCTAGGTCCCTTAGGTAACCGTCAAGCCTGATCTACAGTATTCAAACCCACCCCACCGCCCGGCCATCACCATGCCGGTAACCCTCCCCCGCTCAGGCGCCCTCCCCCTCTCCTCCACGGGCATCGACCTCTACAGCACCCTCCTCGGCTCCCTCCTAGGCGGCGCACTCCGCTCCGCTCTACTTCTATACATCTTCCCCATCAGCGAGTACCACGCGGCCTTCTACATCTCCTGCTCCCTCGTCTACTGCGGAGGGATACTTCTCCCGAAATGGAGACACTCTGCGTCAGTGGCAGCGACGTGGAGTGACCTGGCGACGTCTGTCGAGGCGCAGGAGGCGAGTAATGATTTCTACAAGACGGTGGTGCATGCTGTTGGGTTTGTGGGGACGTGGGTTGGCTGGGGGCCGGGGAGGGCGGTGGTGTACTGGGTGGTGGTGGTGTTCTTGGTTCTTTGGGGTGGGATGGGTGTTATTGTAGGGTTGAAGTTTGGAGTTATGTGGCTGGAGAAGCGGACGGAGTGGCGGGTGGTGGCCTTCGTGGGAAAGGGGCTTGGGGAGGTTATGATCTGGTGGTACAAGGCGCTTATTTACGTGCTCAACACTGTTCTGTATGGGATTGAGGATGCCACGTCCTTGATCCATACCGTGCGGTGCTTTGTCCTGCCCTGGGGGCTAAGGAGGATGGGCGAGCGGTTTGAAGTGGCGTATCACCGGCGACGGAAGAGTGCCGTGCAGGTGGCGTATGAGTACGAGAAGCTGGACCACACCAAGAAGCAGATCCGGCTGCTTCGCATCCCGCGCCAGCCGCTCTTCTGGGGCCACCTGCGGTGCACCCTCATTACAGCCTCGATGGACGACCTCCCGCCGTTCGAGGCCCTGTCCTACCGATGGGCCTTCTCCAAGACCCCAGACCAGACCGAGCTCATCCTCGTCAACGGCCACCCCCTCAAGATCCCCAGCTCCGCCTACCAACTCCTGCACGCCTGCAGCTCCCTCTGGACCGACCGAGTGGTCTGGATCGACGCCATCTGCATCAACCAGGCCGACGCCGTCGAAAAATCCCACCAAATCCCCCTCATGCGCGACATCTACTCCAAAGCAAGCCGCGTCATCGTCTGGCCAGGCGACGAAGCCGACTCGGGCATGGGCATGAGCACCATCCAGCGCGTGCTCTCAGCAACCGTCATGTTCCAGGCCCCGGACGAGGAGATGCGCGACTTCTTCGCCGACGAGTGGGACCGGCGCGCGTGGAGGGCCATGACGCGGTTGTTTGAGGACCCCTACTTCACGCGAATGTGGGTGATCCAGGAGGTTGTCTGCGGGAGCAACGTCGAGATGCACCACGGCGGGCACACCCTGAGCTGGGACATATTCGCGCTGGTTGCGCTGCAGTGTATCCAGCCCCGGCGGAGGGCGATGCTCTACGGTCCGACACCGGTGTCTCTGGCTCGCGAGAGGACGCTGAACGAGGCCATGGAGGGCATCGGGCTCATGGCGCTGTTCAGGGTGGCCGCGGAGGCGGGAATCCTGGCCGACCTGCATATTGGGCACCTCCTTTTTGCGACAGCAAAGTCCCAGGCTTCGGACCCGCGGGACAAGGTCTTTGCTCTCAGCGGCTTGCTGAGCGGGAAGAATGCCCTCCCGGCCAGCCTGCTGGACTACACCAAGCCAGCGGCCAAGGTGTTCCTCGAGACGGCCAAGATCGTGCTCGAGCAGGACCGCGACCCCTTTGCCCTGCTCGGGTTCGCCGGCATTGGCTGGCATGCAGACCATTCACCCGACTTGCCGTCCTGGGCTGTCGACTGGTCCAAGAGGACGCTGCCGACTCCTTTCTCGGAGGGACACCACTACATCGCCGCTCTTCTAGGCCAGGGCCAGCGGCCGCCGACCGGACCGACAGGACAATCTCCAACCGTACAGGTTCTCACAGCACCAAGCCCGCCTCGTCTGCTCGTCCGCGGCGCCATCATCGACCGGATCCGCAACGACGTCGCCGCGGTGGACAGGTCAGCCGAGAATGAATCGACCACCAGCCACGTCCAAGTCGGCCGGGGACGCAGCAACTGGTATCTCAACGCCGAGAAGCTCCTGCAAGACCAACTCAACGGCGGAGCGACATACCCCTACACAGGCCAACCCCTCCGCGAAGCCTTCTGGCGCACAGTCGTCGCCGACCGGTCCGGTGCGCAGCAGCCCGCCCCGGCGTACTTTGTAGACTGCAACAAGGTCTACCGCCAGCTCAGCCTGACCCGGCTCAAGGTCTCCTCAAACAAATCGCAGCACGACGCAGACAAACCCCTCAGGATCAGCGACCACCCCGAGCTCCGCGCCATCTGGCCGACTGGGCTCGAAGAGGAGGCGCAGTTCCACGAGTTCAGCCTGGCCATCGGGCGGGCGGCCGAGAACCGCAAGTTTGTAGTCGGCGAGCGCGGGCTGCTGGGCCTGGCGCCGCCGCTGAGCCGGCCGGGCGACTTCATCTGCCTTTTTGACGGGGCGCCGACCCCTTTTGTGCTGCGTGAGCGAATGCCTGAGGCTGTGTCGTCGGAAAGGGGTTACGATCTTGTGGGCGAGTGCTATGCGCATGGGCTGATGGGGGATGTTGAGTGGGTTCGCGAGCGGCATGAGTCGAGGACGTTTACGGTTCTGTGAGATAACTACCGCTGAGTGAGGGCGGTGGGATGAAGGGCATAGGCTGTTGAGGCTGTTGAACCCAGGGCCCGATCCGCATCGAACGTGAGGAACCTGCTGATAGTCAGTCGAGAGAGCACCTTGTGCTTGGTCAACTGCGGGCAACTCCGATCCCCTTCCCTTTAGGCTCAACGATCCAATATTGAGAGGGAATAGAGAGTTAAGGGCCTGTGGTATGGTCCTCGTCCCCGAAGGCTGGGCAGCTTCCTCGATTGTGCGCCTGGAGCTGCATGCATATGCCTCGGAGTGCGGTTGGATGCATCCCTTACGCATATTGCAACGTCGAGGCAGCGTTTGGTTGGTTTGCGACTTCGCTAAGTAGATCGAAGACCTGTGTGGACAAACTGATCTGAGTCGAGCCCTGCTTTGTGGCAAAGCGTGTCAGGCTCTGATTGAGACAAACGGAAGCTGGCAGAAAAGCAAGACGGTTCCCGGCTGTCGTGCCCGAGTTGGTCGCCATTGCGCCGATGAACAGGTACGACAGAAGAATCCTGTTCGACGAGCAAAATCATCGTTGCCGTGGGGTCTGGGAACCTTTACTGCTTCCGAAGTCTCGATGTCTTTCTTGCATGAGCAAAAAACGGAGAAGGCTCGATCAGCTTCTGTACAAACAGCAGTCCCGCCAACAATTGAGCCTGTAAAAGTGAGTGTCTCCTGTGGCTTTGGCGGGAGAGTTTCCCTGCGGCAGGTTTTACGGCGTCGCGCTGCGAGCCATGGTTGAAGGGCAGTTATGCGCCCGTCCGAGACATTGTCCGGGGAATTTTCTTGTTTGCATCGTCCGCTCGTAGACTTGGATCAAAGTGAGGGAGAAAAAAATAAGTGGTTGGAAAGACAAAAGAACCCGGCCGAAAAGGTGTTGGCAGCAGGTTGAATGTGATGGGCCAAGCAGGTTGGCGATGGAGTTGGAAAAAAGAAAGCGCACATGACGACATGATGCTTGTTGGTGGTTCTCGGCGAGCTCGGTTGGCGGCAGGGATGGCCCGTCCAGGAAACGGCGGTGCATGAACCGGGATTGAAACGGAAACGCAGTGGGGCTCACCCGCGAGATTGCTTGCAGACGGCGATCTAGCGCCAGGGGAAGGGGCAGCAATATCGCAGGCAATTTATTAGAAGTATGGATGTGCTGGTACGCTGGGTATAAAACCTTTAGTGACATGTACGAGGATGGCTGGTGTTGAGGTCTGGTAGACTGGAGAGACATGCTTCCTGTAAGAGAAGCGAGCAAGGCATTCGAAACGGAAGATAGCAACGTTTCTCATACCAAGGTTGCAGGTCGTCAGCAAGTGGAGAAAGGAAACAACCTCTTGATGAACATCCAGGGATTCTCTTTCAAGCTGCGCGAGGCTGAGCGAGCATCAATTGATGAAAGGGATGTTGCTGGAGCCATTCCAGAGCTGATTGTTTTAAAAATGCTCGCATTCCACGGCAGCAACTTCCATCTGCGCATTGGACGTCGGTTTCTGCCTTCTGCATCTTTCCCCTCAACACCTCTCTCTTCCATCCTCCCATCCGAGTCCTCGAGCCGCAGCCGGACCAAGCTCGGAAATCCAAGACCCAACGGTGGCTTTTGATCGGCAGGATCGCGTGGTCCGACCTGGCCTGAACGGGGATCGTCTTGTCGATGCCCGTTCCGCGTAAAAAAATGGTTTAATTGCAAGCCAATTTTTCCATTCCATCAGCTGCTGTCACAAGCAAAGGAGAAGAACTTCAGCGCCTCGCATCAACAAAAAACGGGACGAGACCTCGGAACCAGGATCCACTGCCCGCTGCTGCACCTGCGCCCTGCACTTGCGTGGTCACTGCCGTGCAGACCCGAGGAGCGAGCGAGCAACCCCTGTCGCCCTGGATCCGGGGCTTGCTTTTCGGCTGGGCTGGGCCTGCGCTGTTTGGCTGTTTTAGCGGGATCGCCGGCGGTGCCCACGTCACGAACCGCCCGCTGGGCCCGTTCAGGCTTGGCTCAACCGACAGGGCCGTCAGGCCATTGAAAACGTCGTTCGGCGCCCTGTTTGCGCATTTCCCCTCGTCACCTCCCACCCGACCCAGGTACGATACCCAACCTGCCCGATCCGGTCGGTGCGACTCCTCCTCTGGCGAGCCCGGCGGGAACAGCAGCTGCTCGCGGCGCCGGGCAGTCGACCACGCCGTCGCCATGTATCGCGTCTCGGCCCTGCTCCCTTCGTGGGACCGCTCGAGGCAGAGCACCCCGACCACGCCGACGCCTCCACGAACCCCCGGTGCCCTCGATAAGGTCTTTGGATGGGCCGAGAAGATTGTGCCCGCCGCCCGAAACAGCGCCAGCACACCAGCCCCTATTCCCACCCGCTACGGCCGAGAGACGTACTGGCCGACCACCCTCGACAAGGAGTGCGACAAGGCCGCAAGGATCATCAAGTCGTTTTGCTGTGGGTTTGCGCCGAAGCCGGGTCTGGATTGAAGCAAGTGGGCTAACAAAGTACAGTTGACGGCTTCCTCTCCGAAGACTCCGACCAAACCGAGACGAGCTCGACAGAACCGACGCAGACACCGAAATACGTCACCAAGAAGATCCCCCCACGAATAATACAGAATGCCGTCGGCCTCGCCGTCTTCTCGTGCATGCGATCCGGCCTGTGGATGTCGGGGTCTGGCGGCGCCGGCCTGATCACAGCGCGCAAGGCCGACGGAACCTGGTCGCCGCCGTCCGGTATCCTCCTCCACACTGCTGAGCTGGCCTTCGTCATGGGGGTCGATATCTACGACTGCGTGCTGGTCATCAACAGCGTGCAGACCCTCGAGCTTTTTACACGTCCTAGGCTAATACTCGGCGACGATGTCAGCTTGGCCGTGGGGCCGCTCGTGGCTGCGGGAGGGCAGGAGCCCGAGATCAGGTGGAAGGAGATTAGCGAGACCGTCTTGACATACGTCAAAGCGAGGGGGAAACACCAGGCGGTGCAGCTGGATGGCTCGCTGGTCCAGGAGCGCGGCAACGAGAACGAGAGGTTCTATTGCGCAGGCATCACCATCCTCGACATCCTCGCCGGCAACACCCCCAAGAACGTCCCCGAGATGCGGCCCCTATTCGAGGTCATCAAAGCCGCCGAGGGCCGTTCCGACTACGACAAGGCGCTGTTGGACTGGCTCGCCCAGCAACCGGCGCCGGGCGACGCCGACATTGAGAGTCCCAGGGCGTCCATGGCGTCCCCCACAAAACAAGCCTTTGGCATCCCAGATGCCAACGACCCGGATCCGTTTGGCGTCATCGGCCTGGAAATGGCAGGCATCGAGATCCGCGAAGCCGGCACCAAGCTGCGGCCCACGAGCACCCAGTTCGAGTACCAGCCGAGCCCGACGAGCCCCCTGTACGGGCGGTTCAGCCACCAGAGCATGGACACCTTTGTTTCGAGGAGCAACCGGGGCAGCTGCATGTCGGCAAGAACACAGGCTACCGCCACGACCGATGCCTTCACGCAGACGGATGTGGCCAGCACCGCTGACACTACCTACAGCCGAGCGAACAGCGACGACGGGAAGGACACTGTCGAGAGGCTGCCCACGGTCGTGGAGCCCGACGAGGTGGATTACACAAAGGTCGACATGAGCATTATCGAGCGGCTCAAGCGGAGGACCATGGAGCCGGCGCCTCGGGAGCTGGTTCCTGTTGTTGAGAATAAGGAGATGGAGGATACTAGCGAGGTTGCCACCACTACAGAGATCAAGGAGAACGAGGAGAAGCCCAGCACCACCGAGACCACTGTTCAGCCCGAAACCCCCTGTGGGAGCCCCAACCCCGAACCTGCAGATGAGCAGGACGAAGACGCTGATGACGAAGATGACGAAGACGAGGATGAAGACGAGGAGGAGGAGCCCATCATCTGCGAGGTGGCCACCGCTTCCGCCCAGCCTGCGCGCACCTCGATCCAGCGCTCGCAGGTTACCCAGGTGATCCACGCCAAGGGCGCCATCGTGACCATCCCCAAGAGGGTACCCCCACCTCTGCCCGCGCGCAGCCCCGCGCGCGCCTCCCGAGGCAGCAAGAGCGAGTACGGGGACCTCTCGTCGCTCAAGAGCCCCATCCGGAACTCCTTCCTCTCGATCGAGTCGCGACCCGATGACGCCTCCATCGCGGGAAGGGGGTCCATTGATGAATCGTCCGTCTCTGCAGAACCCAGCAACCCCGAACCCAGCGAGGACACCACGCACATGCAAAGACCAGCCAGTCCCCGCCACACCAAGAACTCATCCTCCGTCTGCACCGCCGTGGCAGTCAATTCCACCACACTCCCCGCAACCGAGATCCAGACAGAAACTGGCCTAAACCAAGATGAGATCGAGCAGCGCAGCGGGTCCTCGTCGTCATCATCCAGCTCAGCCTCGGCACCAGCACTCACCCAACCCGACCAGGACGCAGCCTCCTCGGCCGAGGATGATTCGGACCGGGAAGCCGAACCAACCACTCCTCAAACGGCGGAGACAGAGTTTGATACTGCGTCGGAGCGCCAAAACCACCATCAGCATCAAACTGAGGGGAAGGCTACGGGCACTCAGGAGACAGTCGAAATTGTCGGGCCAACGACGGCGTCTGCTGGGAATGCGAGGGGGAGTGCTAGTGAGAGGGAAGCGGCGCAGGTGCTGGTTGCTTAAACTACCCACCTGAAGTAACTTTTTTCCCTCCTGGGTTGGGGAACCAAAGGGCTCGATGCAGCAAGACACGATGTTCCTCCGTCCTATATCCATCCAGCAGGCGGTCACGGTGTGCACGACAGAACAGGACAAGGGTGGCTGAATGATTTCTTTGAGCGGTTCGGTGTTGTTTGCTTTGGATACCACGCGGTACGGTTAACGTATAATGAGTTTCTACAAGGGGCATGGCATTTTGCGTGGTGAGGAGGGGCAGGCTTCCAAGATTGGAGGGCTTTTGACGGGTTGGCGTTTTCATGGGTCTACATATCATGATGATCTTTCCTGCTTGGCCGGAGAGGTTGAGGGAGGCTGCTCGTCTCATAGATCAAAATGCGCCGGGTTTCGCATAAAGCAGTTTAATGTTTCTGACAAGACGGAAAGGGCACGGGGTGTGAACAATGGGGCCCAAGAGAGGAAGAAGGGTGCAAGGCGAATAGTTTTACAATGGCAGGCGGCACAGCGCAGATTCATGATACCCATCCGAATGGAATTGAGGACACAGTTGGTCATTATACAGTATTGCATGTCTGAGGTCTTCTTCAGATCTAAGGAGATGAGGTAGATGGGAAGGCGGTGACACAATCTAGATGAATAAAGCAACAACTTTGAAGACTTCAACAACACTGTGACGCACTCCAAACTCAGAAAAATGAAACAGACTTGTAATTGACGCTATTTATACAAACCAAGCCGTCCAGGTAATGATGAGTATCCTACGGCTTCAATGCCCCTCAACCACAAGCCACGTCTTCTGGCTTTGGACCATCTGATCTCACTAACCATCATGCCACCACAACTCAACCCCCCTTCAACTACACACTCACCAGCAATCAACACCCAGACGTTACAGTTCCTCAAACCAACTCCGCCGCCGCCCCACCAATAGCCAGCTTGCCCGTCTCCTTAACCTTGGTCTGGAACACCACCTTGCCACCCTCCTTCCACATCTCGGTGACCAGCGTCTGGCCGGGGTTGACCGTCCCCGCAAAGCGGACCTTGATGTTCTTGAAGGGACCAAACTTCTCGTACACGGCCTTGCCCGCGATGCCAAAGAAGCAGAGGCCGTGCAGGATGGGCACTTTGAACCCTCCCATCTTGGCGAATGCCGGGTCGATGTGCAGGGGACTTTTGACTCGATGTCAGTATTCTAACTGGATGCGGATGGGGGAGGGGGGAGTAAAAAACGTACTTGTAATCGCCACTCAACCTGTAAACAGCAGCCTGCTCCTCGGTCGTCTTCTCCTCCACCACGACATCCGGCGCCCGCGCAGGTGGCTTATTCGCCGCCGTGCTCGCCCCGCGATCAGCAGGCTTCTTCTGCCCATCAAACCCACCACATCCCCTCAGGAAGACAGTCATCTCGTTATAAAACAACTCCTCGCCCGTCTCGGCGTTGACCGTCGTCACGCCGGACCGGACGACGGCGGCGTTGCCCTTGTCGACGACCTCGAGCAGCTTCGCCTTGGAGATAAGCCGGCCCGAGGTGGGGATGGGGTACTTCTTGATCTCGAGGTACTGCTCGCCGTGGAGGAGCATCATGGGGGAGAAGTTGGGGACGAGGTCGTCGAGGTTGTAGGGCGTCTCGGCGTCGAAGGGCGGGATCACGCCAAAGGTGGGGAGGACTTGGAAGTCCTCGTTGCCCTCGCTGGTAGATGTCAGTTACTGTGAAGAGGAACACTGGAGAAGGCAATCTTACAAGACATAGCGCAGGTCGGTCCGCTTGGCGCCGATGCCGAGATTGTACAGCATGACGTCGCGCTCCGTGTACTTGAACTCGGTGCCCTTGCCCTCGGCCTTGAGCGCCTTCTGGATCGCGTCGAGGTACTTGTTACCGCCGGTCTACGGAAACGCACGCGTTAACACATCATGTATTCTACATAGGACATATTCATAAAACTATGGTACATCGAGAAGAAACGGCGCGGATACAAGAATCTGGATCATACCTTTCCTTCCCCGCTCCGGTTCCCCGCGTTGGCCATGATCTTCCCAATGCTATCCTGCGTCTTCTCCGGGTGGTCGGCCCGCTCGTCGAACGTGACAATGGCGTCCCACTGCTTGAGGACCGCCTCGGGGGTGAGGGGCACGTCGACCGGGAAGCCGTAGCCGCCGGTGCGCTGCCACCTGGTCTGGCCGACCCAGCCGCTGCCGACCTCGTACAGGCCGCCGGTTGGGTTGGGCACCTTGTCGCTGCAGAGGGCGAGGACAAGGGGCGCAATGTAGTCGGGCTTGAACGCCTGGACGAGCTCCTCGGGCAGGATGGTCTTGGTCATGGCCGTGCCCGCATTGGGGGCGATGGTGTTGACAAAGATGTTGTACTTGGCGCCCTCGAGGGCCAGCGCGCGCGAGAAGCCGAGGATGGCGCATTTCTAATTCAGTTAGCACATGAAGTACTGTCTAGGGTAAGGTGACGTACCGCCGCAGCGTAGTTGGCCTGGCCAAAGTTGCCGTAGATGCCACTGGTCGACGTGGTGTTGACGACGCGGCCGTACTTTTGCTTGAGGAAGTAGGGCCAGGCGGCCTTGGTGACCTTGTAGGTGCCGCGGGCGTGCACGTTCATGACCGGGTCCCACAGGTTGTCGTCCATGTTAGTGAAGGCCTTGTCCCGGAGGATACCGGCGTTGTTGATGACAATGTCAATCCGGCCAAAGGCATCGATGGCCGTCTTGACGACGGCATCGCCGTCCTCGGCCGAGAACTTGGCGCCCACAGCCTTGCCGCCCATCTTCTTGATCTCGTTGACCACGTCATCGGGGTTGACAAGGTCGTTGACGACCACGGCAGCGCCGGCCTTGGCGAACGCCAGGCAGTAAGCACGGCCGATACCAGCACCACCGCCCGTCACGAGGGCGACGCGGCCGGTGAAGTCGACCTTCTCGCCCTGCTCGTTGGGCCCGAGCTTCTGCGACTCCTCGAGCAGCGTCAGGAAGTCGTTGGGGCCGCTCGGGTACTGGGGGTTCGAGAAGTCGGTGATGCGGTCCCACTTCTTGAGGATGGCGCTCGGGGTGTAGGACTCGTCGCACTTGCACAGCAGGCCGCTGGACCGCTCCCACCGCAGCTTGGCAATGTGGCCACCGCCAACCTCAAAGATGGAGCCCGTCTCGGACGTGTTGTTCTTGTGCACCAGGACGGCCACCAGGGGCACGACCCACTCGGGCTTCATCAGGGCGAGGACGTCTGGCGGCATGATGGTCTCGGTCATGCGGCTGGCGGCGACGGGGGCAATGACGTTGGAGATGATGTTGTACTTGGCGCCCTCCTTGGCGAGGGTCTCGGTGAAGCCGACCATGGCCAGCTTGGCAGCCGAGTAGTTGGCCTGGCCGAAGTTACCGAACAGGCCGGCGGCCGAGGCCGTGTTGATGATGCGGCCGTACTTTTGCTTGCGGAAGTGCGGCCAGGCGGCGCGGGCGCACTTGTAGCTGCCCTTGACGTGCACCTTGAAGATGAGGTCCCAGTCCTGGTCCTTCATGTTCTTGAAGCTGATGTCGCGCAGGATGCCGGCGTTGTTGATGAGCACGTCGATGCGGCCGAACGCCTTGATGGCCGTCTCGATGATCTTGTCGCCGTTCTCGACGCTGTCGTAGTTGGCGACGGCCTTGCCGCCCGCGGCCTTGATCTCGTTGACGACGACATCGGCGGCCTAAGTCGTTAGATTGCTGAAGTTTAGTTGCCTGCAGAGGGAAAACCCACCCTGGTGTCGTTGCCCTCGCCCTTGAATGACCCGCCGAGGTCGTTGACGACGACGCTGGCGCCGCGCGACGCAAAGAAGGTGGCATAGGCCTTGCCGAGACCGCCGCCCGCGCCGGTGACGACAACGACCTGGCCGTCGAACCTCAATTGATCCGTCATCTTTGGAGTCTGGAAGTGTGGAAATGCGACGGGAGACGGAAAGACAGAACAAAAATGGCAGGATGGAGAGAGTATCGCAACGAAGCTTACTCCAATTTGGAGTTCAGTGGAAGAATACACCGGGATGGAAAGCACGAGACGGATGCGCACCTCTTAAAACATCCCTTGACGTCGGCAAGTGCTCCAGCGTTGCTGCCGACCGTGTTAAGCCGAGGCAATACGGCTGTCGACCAGGCTGGCACATTCCATCTCCACTGTTAGCCAGCATTGCCGAGAGCGGGGACAGGCCGACGGGACAGGGCAAGGACCCACCGTTACGCAGCGCCTTTTCACATGCAATTGCCCCGGTCCTCCCACGGCCCGCTCCCCGGTCGGACCTCCTGGCCAATCAGCCAAGGGCAGCGTTGCGGGTGACCTTTTCCTCGTGGCAGCCGGCTCAATGTTCTCGCCAGATCTCCCATTTTCCTGTACATATTTTATCCATCTTCTTCAACACTTCTGTAATTGATGAGCTGAACTCGGCATTAATCGGTTATTCATATCTCTGGCCAGATCGCAAGATGGATATCGATGGTAGTTCGAAGATCCCATCTCAAACGTCGGAGGTCGGACTGATGTAGGCCGAGGCTGGCAGCATCCATCAAGGTTGAGGCCCGTCACATGAGTCGAGCTGGCAACGACAAGGGAGGTGTGGTCTGCAACACGGTCATATTTGTCGATTAACGCCACATGGACAGCAGAGAAAACATATTCCGGTCCTTGGACTGCGGATTGAGTCCTACAACGACGTTAATAACATAACTGCATACATTGAATAGACCTTGCCTTGAAGCATTTTTTTTCCCATCTCGGCCTGAGATGCTCCAGCTTCCCCCACACTTCAGCTCCCCGCACCCCGCAATGGCCCGCCAAGCTGCCCCTGGACCCTGTCGTCATCGCAGGCACACTCGAAGTTGATCAACAAGGCTGCAGCCGCATCGACTGGCTGGGACGACGACCCGGACCTCGTGCTTGAATGCCCAACTGCGAGCCCTCGAGTAGCACTCCCAGTTTAACCCTCCAAGCATGGCCGCTCCCAACGCGCCCCTGCAGACGCGCATGATCGACGACAAGTCGCCCATCTGCATCCCCTTCATCCTGTCGCGCCTGGCCGAATACAGGGCCCAACACGCCGGGGAGGCCCATCCGCGACCCTTCATCGTAGGGCTGAACGGGGTGCAGGGCGTGGGCAAGACGACGCTGGTGCGCGCGCTCGCCCAGACGCTGCAGGAGCGCGAGGGCCCGCCGACGCTCGTGGTCAGCATCGACGACTTTTACCTCACCCACGCCGACCAGCTCGCCCTGGCCGCGGCGCACCCGGACAACGCGCTGGTGCAGTACCGCGGCGAGCCAGGTTTGTCTTCCCATCCTCTCCTGCCCCTCCCCAAGCTAACCAGCTACTACAACCCAGGAACCCACGACATCCCCCTCCTAACCCAATTCCTCACCGCCCTCACCACCTCCCCAACCACGCCCACCCCCATCCCCCAATACGACAAATCCGCCTACTCCGGCCAAGGCGACCGCCTCCCGCCCTCCACCTGGCCCTCCACATCCTCAACCAACCCCCCGCAAGTCCTAATTCTCGAAGGCTGGTGCATCGGCTTTCGCCCGCTCACCCCGCCCTCCCTGGTCGAAGAGAAATGGGCCTCCCCGACCTCGCGCACCCTGCACAACCACAAGCTGGACCACCTGCTTTTTATCAACGCCCAGCTCGCAGAGTATGATCGCGTCGTCAACTCCGCGCTGGACGCCTTCATCCACATCGACGCCGAGGATACCGAGTACGTGTACGCCTGGCGGGCAGAGCAGGAGGAGCAGTTGAGGCGGGAGAGGGGGTCCGGGATGAGCGAGGAGGAGGTTATCAGGTTTGTGGATGCTTATTATCCCGCGTATGAGTTGTTTACGGACGGGGTGAGGGAGGGGGTGTTTAAGGGCAAGGGGAAGGAGGGGTGTCAGTTGCGGTTGGTTGTGGGACGGGATAGGAGTGTTAAGGAGCATATGGTGATATGAGAAGGACTGAAAGAAAAATAAACAATATTTTTGCTAGCGAGAAGAAGCGAAATCTACTGGTAGCTACATACCTAGTAGCTATTCATCTAAAGACATGCCATCCATGGTTTTCTGTGACAATGGCCTCTCATGCAGTATGAACTGTCAAGAGACTTCCTTCCATATGTATCCCTTTCCTGTCATCAGATCGTCAGTCATGATTCGTAAGTCGTCAAGTCATAAAGTGTTGGTCGTTAGCTCGTTAATCATAAATGCCCCCGAAGAGTTGGACAGAAGAAGAAAAGAAGATGAATAGGAAACAGCCACAACGCCTGGTCAGCCCCAGCAAGGGAAATCGTTCGTATACACCCCTACCATGAAGCAAATCCCATCCCTTATCTCTCATTAAACCGCTCTCCATACTCCATCAGGCACCATATCACCCACTGACTGCCCCCTAAAACTCGACATCCACATCCTTGCCCGCCATCATAGTCTGCCCCTCCTCCTTCAACTCCTCCAGCGTCCTTGCAATCCCCTCCATCTTCCCCCGCACCGCCTCCTCCCGCGCAGCAATCTCCTCCTCGAACCGCTGCACCAGCTGCCGCTTCGCCCTGCGCGCCTTCTTCAGCCGCCCCACCACGTCGCCGAACCGCGCCAAGAACCAGTCGCCCGCCTCGTCCCACTCGTCGATCGACAGCCGCGCGAAGAAGTCGTGCTGGTCCATGCTGCCTTTGCTCTTGTAGTGCTCGAGTCGGTCCTCGATGGTGCCGCCTGCGGGGGGCAGGGAGGTTTGTTGGAGGGCGGCGGTTTGCGGGTCGAAGTCGAAGGCTTGGGAGCGGAGGTCTGAGTAGCTCATGGCGTGCAGCTCGGCGTCGTTGTAGTCGAGGCTTTGGCGGCGCTTGCGGGAGGTGGTTGGGAGGGGGGTTGGTTCCTTGAGGGGTGATTTGTGCCGGCGGCTGGCTGTCCGGCCGAGTGGAGGGGGGGCCTCGGCGAGGAGGTTAGGCTGGAGCTGGAAGAGGTGCGGCGGTTGTAGGGGCGGTGGTTGGCGGTTGGCCCGCGGGGTGCGCTGCAGAGCCTCCTTGAGCGCCTCTGCGTCGATGCCCGTGCTGGGCGAAAGGACGGCCGCCTTGGTGTCGTCGAATTCGGGGTGGTCGAACTCGAGGGGCGTCAAGTTCTCAAAAACGGTGGACCGCTTGTGTAGGAGCTCGTGCTCCTGCGCGCGCTGGCGCTCCTTCTCCCGCTCCCTCTCGCGCTCTTTCTCACGCTCAAGTTCCCTCTGCCGCTCGCGCTCGCGCGATATGCGCTCTTCTAACCTGATCTTTTCGATGTGGCCGCCGCGTACTGAGCCCTGCCTCTCCGGCGACAAGCCTGCGCTCTGAGATCCTGATGAGTACTCTGGGCCTGCCCGCTCCGACGATGCGTTGCTCTTGAGGTCGCGGTTGTCTCGGTATGCCAGCTTGGTGCGCCTCAGCCCGCTGGCCCTGGTGGGCGTCTCGTAGGGCTGCCGAGCCTCATGATATACGTCGTCCTGCTTGACGCTCTGGGCGTCAAAGATGCCACCCGGCGTCGTGGCATTGATGGCCAAGGGAGCTGAGTCGGGTGCCTTCTGAGCACTGGGTGGTGGGATGACCTTGAGAATGCCGTTCTCGCCAATAACAAAGGGCAAATTCTCGTCGTGCTTGGGCTGGCTGCGGGTGGGCGGGGCCGGGAGGGCCCTCTGCGGAGCATCGCTGTAGTGGCGGCTGTGGCCTCCCTGGGGCACACGCAACCGTTCCGAGGCAGCCCTGCTCTCGTTGTCGCCAAACATGGAGGCGACGGTCGAGTCCTCCCACGCGTTGAGGCCGCGCTGGGCTTCGCGCGCCGTGTCCGAGGCGGACGTCCTGGTCCGCTGCATGGGGTGGAAGTGCTGGGGCGCGGGCAGGCTCATGGTCGCGGTTGGCTGAGACGCGGCCGCGTATCGGCCAGCTCGGGGCACGGGTATTGACCTGGCAGTTACCGGCGTGTCAGGTTGTTGCTGTTGCTGTGTTTGCTGTTGTTGATGTTGCTGTCGCTCTTGCCGCGCCGCGATAATTTCTGGTGGGGGCTGCAGCTGTGGGAGTTGCGAATGGCTGGTCGGAGCCGGCGTTGCGGGAAGGCCCACTGCACCTGTCCGGGGACTTGCCCCTGCCCCAGGACCACTCACGGCGCCGTCGGCCTGTCGCATGAACAAGCCGATCGACCCCAGCTTCTTCTTTGTCGTCGGCATCATGGTCAATCGCATGGGCGCGGTTGCAAGACCGCGAAACGGCGCGGAGACTTGAAGGGAAACGACTGGCGACCAGCGACATGCGGTGATTGTTTACTTGTTTACGTGTAGGCAGGAGGTGTGCGACAGCGCGTCATGGAGGGTCAAGCACTGGCATGCGGCTTGACAGATGTCGAACAGCGAACCGCGACCTGGAAACCCCCCGGACGACGTGCGGCTCGAGTTATTATCTGCTTCGGGCGACGTCGGCCCTGCGCCCACGATTCGACACCACTTGAAGATGGGGTCAACGGTGCAGCAATGGGCGTCGAGAGCCGGAGAGTTCTGGCCTCATTCCCAGAGCGTGGGAGTCCGGCATGCTCGAGGTGCGTGGTTCCAATGGCAACGGCCGACTCGTCGATGAATGGGGCCTGCAGGGGTGGGCCGCTAACTCGACGCGCTAAATTTCTCCTTCCCACACGCTGTCAGGTGAACGCTCGATGCAGGGTCCGCCGAATGTCTTTTCAACCTGCCACTCACCTCCGCCAATTTCTTCGACCTGCATTCGCCGCGACTTCTGACAGGCCGCCCCGTTCTTCTCCCGCCTGCGCCTCGAATGGATTGGATGTGCACTCCTCCACCGGCCTTAGCTTCTCGACCATTGACGAATGGCCCGGCGTCTACGGGGCAGAGCCGTTGCATCGCTGCCGCTGTATCTGCACCCTCGTTGCCGATGAATACCCAACGTCCCCCACAATGGAAGACGCCATGGGCACCCGATGATGAGCACACCCTCCGCATAGCGGCATGCTCCAAGATGGTTGGTCTGGCCGAGTCTTGATGCCCAATCATGACTTGAGCGCAAAGGCGGTGGTGTCCATCGAGGAACTCTCGACCCCCAGACTCGGGGGTCAGGGCGGGATGTCCTGTCTTTCTCCCCTGCGACGGGCTCACGATATGAGACGCATCTCTCCGATTTAGGACTGGAGAGAAGCTGATGGAACAGGAGAGGATGCGTGCATGGTGAAGCGAGCGCAGACCGCCATTCATTCCTTGTCGCCGGCCTCCCGTCCCATCAAGTGGACGAAGTCTTTTGACCGGAGAGCAGGGCGGATGCGTTGAGCCCCCGAGGGGAGAGGTTGATGGAACCCACCTGTAATCCCGGAGTGAGTGTCCATGTGACGAAGAAAACCCATACGTGAGCGACTCACTGCCGAGAGTATAGGAGAGCTTCGAGACTGCACGATAGTTGGGTAACGTTAGATCCAGTGGTTTTTTGGACTGGCTGTCCATGTCCTGCGTTTTACGGATGTGTCTAGACGTCCACATAGTCTTAGGGTACGCCGACAAGAAACAGGAAGCCTCGCTTAGTAGTATGAACACTCAACGTCCACCACTGAGGACCATCCGCCTTGAAAACGCCTCAACCCCCAGCTTCAAGTCGCAGGTTCCGTCATTGCCGGCCCGACGGGTTGGGACGAACGTGGGGTGAACCATGCTCCGCGATCGGCAAGGCGCTTCGGCGCTAAGCGCAACCGCCACCCCACGCCGGGAGCGATAAGATAAGCCCCACCATGAACTTCCGCCTCTCACGGCGGCGATTTCTAAGCCAACACTCTCACTATCCAACCTTTTTTCTTTTTTCTCACAACACAAGGCGTCGCTACCGTCGCTGTCGATCATGGCGCCGTCACTAGAAGCCCCCGAGTCCGTCGAGGACGTCCTCGCGAACCCTCTAAAACAAAAACCGCAACTCGTCGCCCCGGAACCAGAGCACTGCCCCGGTCCCGAATCCGAACAAGCCGGCACCGCCGACTCCTGCGCCGGCTGCCCCAACCAGAAAATATGCGCTTCCGCGCCCAAGGGGCCCGACCCCGACATCCCCCTGATAACAGCCCGATTGTCGGGAGTCAAACACAAGATCCTCGTGCTCAGCGGCAAGGGCGGCGTGGGCAAGAGCACCCTGACCACGCAGCTCGCGCAGGCGCTCGCCACCAACCCGGATACCACCGTCGGCGTCATGGACACGGACATCTGCGGGCCGAGCATCCCCAAGATGCTTGGGGTAGAAGCCGAGACGATCCACGTCAGCTCGTCCGGGTGGTCGCCCGTCTGGGCCATGGATAACTTGGCGGTGATGTCGATCCAGTTCATGCTGCCGAACCGGGACGACGCGATCATCTGGCGTGGGCCGAAGAAGAATGGGTTGATCAAGCAGTTTTTGAAGGATGTTGAGTGGGGGGAGATGGATTTCTTGTTGGTGGATACCCCGCCGGGGACGAGCGACGAGCATTTGAGCGTGAATACTTTCCTGAAGGGGAGTGGGATTGAAGGGGCTGTGGTGGTTACCACGCCGCAGGAGGTGTCGTTGTTGGATGTACGGAAGGAGATTGATTTTTGCCGTAAGGCGGGGATACGGATCCTGGGGCTGGTCGAGAACATGTCGCTGTTCGTGTGTCCCAAGTGCACGCACGCGACAGAGATCTTTCGGGCGACGACGGGCGGTGGGAGGGCGCTGGCCGAGGAGATGGGGATTCCGTTTCTGGGGTCGGTGCCGCTTGATCCGAGGCTGGGTATGGCGTGTGATTTTGGGGAGAGCTTCTTTGACTCGTTTCCCGATAGTCCTGCGTGTGTGGCGCTCAAGGGGGTGGTGAGGGGGATGGCGAAGCAGATTGGGTTGGATCCGGAGAAGGTCGTGCCCGAGGGTAATGCGATGATACCACTTACACAATAGATAGATGATTGATGGCTGTATAGAAACACTTCATGATTCATAATATCCCCTGCTTCACTCCGTCCATCCACCATCCTTGAGTGCCCTCAAGCCGCCAGCTTGGCGGGAATCTCCTCCAGCTCCTCGGGGCTCTCCAGGTCAATGATGCGCGTCACCTCGCTCGTGTTGCGCATCAGCTCCTTGGCCCCGGCGTACAGCATGCGCAGCTCGCTGTTGCACGTCGTCGGCAGGTAGTAGAGCATGACGTAGGGCACCGAGAGCCGTCCAGAGGGCTGCCACCAGTCTGTCAGTGAGCTCTATCAGCGGGAAAGGAAAGAGGGGTGAAACAGACCAGTGTCAGCGGGTAGCTCAGCAGGATGAAGCGCGGCGAGTGGTCCGGCAGGTCATCTGCGAGCTCCTCGAGCGACTTGTAGACGGTCTCGTCCTCGTCTTGGCGGATCTCTTTGGTTTGCTTATCGATCAGGTCTGGACATCACCGAGGTTCAGGGGTTTGCTGTTAGCTATGCTGTCCCGCAACGAGATCCGGGGAAGGGCGTCTCGTAGAAAGACATACATACAAATGACAGCCTGCGGGTTGTTGGCGCGCGAAGTCCCCAGGCGAAACTTGCGCAGGTGGTTCTTGGTCTCTTGCGAGAAGGTGTATAGCCTTGCTTCGGACGACTGTGATGTGAGAGTGGTTAGTGAGGGGTTGGTCTTGAAGTCGCAGAGATGGATTACCATGGTGCCGGGTTTATCTACTTGCAACTCCTGTTTGCAACTCGACTATCCGAATATCACGGATGCAGATAGCCGTCCAGATCGGGCTCAAACTCGAGTGGCCCAAGTCGTGTTGTGTTTCGAGCTGGAGTGGGGTGTGGTTTTGGTGAAAGTGCCCCGCAATGCCCGCACTCGGCGCTTCGCGCCCGAGAGCCCCACCAATGCGGAGGCCGGGTGGGTCCGGTGCCTGGAATCCGGGTTGGGGTTGGTGATTCTCTTTTCTTTCCTCCGAGAACCGACCCTCCCAAACACTTGGTTTCAGAACCGTGACATTCATCATCTTTAACTTGGAGCATAAGAGCTCTTGGACAATTCCATGTTCTCTCGTCTGTCTCAGGTAGCACGCCACCTCTCACGACCGCTGCCCAACCTCGCCCACTCATCCGCCGCATCAGGCCGGGCAACGACAGCAGTCAGCGGCGCAATGGCGACGGGCAGTACGGCAAGCGAGCGCGCCTCGAGGAAAATCCATACTGCAGCCTGCCTGATTATTGGCGATGAAGTGCTGGGCGGAAAGGCAGGTCCGGTTCGGGAGGTACAGGGCATGCGCCGAGACGGGAGCTGACAGGTGCTGCGTGACAGACCAAGGATGTGAGCGAGTCCGAGTCCGAGCATGTGCTACATCTATTCACTGCATTCGAGGAGCTTACAAGAAGGGGTAGACGAATTCGCACTACTTTGCCAAGTGGTGTTTTGGGCTGGGGATTGTACGCCCCCTTCCCTGACTCTACGCCATATGACTTACCTACTAGAGCTGCAAAGAACCTGAAACGCATCGAAGTCATCGCAGATGACGAGGCCGAGATCATCGAGGCCGTCCGACGCATGAGCGAACGTTACGACTTTGTGGTAACAAGGTGTGTCCCCCAATCAATGTCTCCTCATCACAGTCAGTTATTGATTTCTTCAGCGGTGGAATCGGCCCAACGTAAGCCTCCTCCTTTCCCCCTCCTACTTTCTACAGTAGCACCTAACACAGCCCAGCCACGACGACATAACCTACCAGTCCATCGCCAAGGCCTTCGGCCTGCCCCTGGTGCTGCACGCGCAGGCCCACGCCCTGATGAAGCAGCTCTCCAAGCCGCACCCGAACCAGCCCGCCTTCCGCTGGGACGAGGACTCGCCCGCCCTGCGCGCCAAGCTGCGCATGGTCGAGCTGCCGACCGACTCGACTCGGCCGCTCGACGAGCAGGCTCTGTTCCCCTGCTCGGACTTGTGGGTGCCGGTTGCCGTGGTTAATGGGAATGTGCATATCTTGCCGGGGGTGCCGCGGTTGTGTAGGTTCTTCTTCCTTCTCCTTTCCATCTCTTATGTTTTGTTAGTTATGGACAGTCATTGCTGAACGGAGGGATGTGCTGCCGTGGTGTAGTTGAGCGCCTGCTCAAGGGCCTGACGCCGTACGTCCTGCCGCGCCTGACCGACCCCGAGGGCAAGGGGATCGTGCGGGTTACCATCTCGACGCCGCTGCCCGAGAGCGAGGTGGCCGCGTATCTTGCCGAGCTCGCCGCGAGGGTCGAGCCCAAGGGTGTCAAGGTCGGGAGCTACCCGCGGTGGGGGAAGAAGAGGAATACCGTGACGCTGGTGGGGAGGTATGTGTCTCTGCGCTCGCGGTTGTGGGGGTTGAGAGAGCTGACCGCTTTGCAGGGATAAGGAGTTTTTGGAAAGCATCACGCCCGAGGTGGTGCACTACGTTAAGGGGAGGCTGGTCACGGTCGAAGGGGAGGACGACGAGGCTGATGCTGAGGGAGAAGCTGAGGCTGAGGTGAAGGTTGAGGTGAAGGAATGAGTGCTTGACTGGTCCGACATGCTGCTACTTACACAGCACAGGGTAGTATACACAGATACAGCGGAAGTTGAAGAGTCCGATCGACTTGGCCGTCAGTCTTGTATCCTACAGTGCGCGGTGACGGTCCGCAAGCGAGGTCCGCGTCGAAATTAAATGACGGACAAGGCTACGGATCGTGTTACCCCTTTCCCAACCTGGCTGTCCTCGACCCAGCAAGCAACGGTTTGCTGCAGGGTAAGTTTTCTAGAGCACTTCCAGAAGGCCTGTTGGCCTGTTTGGCGGTGGATAGGGGAATAGGGGGCGCCACAGTGATGCGTGGTTCCGCAAAGGACGACTTTGTCGGCCGAGAGTTCCGGCCCTGTCCCTGTGGTGGGTGGGCTTGCTCAAACGAGGTTATCGGGGAAATTAGCTCGCGATGGGTGGTGGGTGCGCTGCCCCGGCGTGGTGGTTGACCCCCTGAAAGTGAGGTGTTTCATTCGCGATGGGGTCGGCGAGCTCGGGGAGGCTACCTACCTCTGTACGGATAGCGAGCTCCCTGTCTCTCTTGTCCGGGGAGGAAGGTCGGTTCTGGTATTTGATGGCTTTTTTGAAGCTGGTGATGGACACACCATGTCAAGCAGCCAGTCAGTCGTCTGGGTTGCTTACCAGCTCTCCAACACCGGCCTTTGCTCCAGCAAGACATGATGGGAAGAATGTGTCCTGCTGCGACTTATGAGAGGTGGGGAAATCCAATCCCAAAACATGCCACTTCCCGCCTGCTCGCTCCCTGCTCTTCCACCCGGTGGGAAGCTTTCCGCCCGCAATTTTGCGGCGGGGAATGGGCCCGCGATTGTTCCATGTCTGGTCCTGGCCCTGAACCTGGAAGACATGACGCGGAGACCTGCGACGGCTTCAGCCGTTGGCAGAAGCAGAGAAGTGGTTAAGGTTTGCAGCGTCAAGACCGGAGTGACAAAAAGGAAGGGAACTGGCAAACCCTGAAAGGTCACCACCTTATTACTGACTCGCCGGCAGAAAGTGATGTGTTGTCTGTGAGCAGTTGATCAGTCACTTCCCGTGGCCGAGCCATCACACGTGCTGCGATGGATCAAGGGGAACCCTCCATCGGCCGCTGCGACGCTGGAGCGCTGATCAGCTTCATCGGATTGGTTTGTGGGTTGTGAATCGGTGGATGAAATCGGTTAGCCGCCCGCTGTGAACATGGAATCCATCTGACGAGATCGTGGGTTTGATGGCCTCAAACACACCGGCCATCCTGCTATTGTGTATCCCAGCACTGCGGCACGGGTTCCTTTGTGAGAAACTCGCCGGGTGGTTGCATCCTGGGCTGAGTCCGGCGGGATGCTCGCATCGAAGTGGCCCGGGATCAGTCGTCATCCGGCACGGCATCGCCATCGCCATCCTGATGAAGAGCGGAACTTGACAGTCATCGGTCATCCACCCATCATCCCAAGGGGGCTGACAAGCTGACATCGCATTTGATGGGACCTCAGCCTGGCCCTTACAGACGGCGAGGCTGCTGTCAGGACTCAGCCCTGCCTGCCGCCGTGCATCCGACCCTGTGGTTTTCTTTCCTGTGCAGTGGCTCCCGATCGAGCAGAGCATCAGGCTTGGCTCGGCCCCGTTGGTCTCCACGCGGCTAGCCGTTCGCGCAACGTGCTTTTGCTGCAGAAAGGCGGGGCCAGGACCGCTCCTGCATCCGTGCCTGGCATGCCTACTTGAGAAAAGGTACAGACAGTGCCGCGATCCCCCATTCATCAGGGTTTTCGACTCTGGCCTCTCTGGCCTTGACTCTTCAGAAGCGTGATAAAACGGGTGGTCTTGTTGTCGTAAAATGCCGCTTCGCACATGATCCTCATGTTGTTCAGGGAGGTGCTTGCTTCTTCCTGTCGAGCTTGCTTTCCACATGCAGCACGGCAGGGAGCAGGGCTCGTCGAGGTGAACGCGGGGTGAGGAGAACGTCAGCCTCGGCAGCTGCAGAAATTGTCTGTAAAGGACACAGCTCTCGAATTTTGTCTGTCTTCCTTCTCTAACCCACGAAATTTTTGAGTCCTTGACGGTCAGAATGCAGTCCTGTCAGGAGAAGACAACCCTTCTTTCATGTCTGAAGTCCCACAGTACCAGAAGCACGGTGTGGGCCACCATTTCGAGCCATCACCCCCAAAACGGACAAGGGCAGCCGCGATGGCTGTGGAGACCTTTGTTTCCCACCGTTCTAGCGCCGCCCATTCGCCAATCAGGAGTGCGCAATGCCTAGCCCACAGTTGCCCCCAGGAAGGCACACGGACCCCTTTTCAGCCAGGCCTGGCCTTGCTTTCCCTGCTTGTGCCCGTGCCTTTCAACTCGACCTTCCATGGCCAGCGCTGCACAGCTCTCCCCAACCGAAGTCACGGCGGTCCTTCTCGACGGACTGTTCTTCCGCTGTAATTCTTCCTCCTGCAACCCCCTGGCCGATTGACTTGTCAGGATCACCAGCGCACTGTCGTCCGATATAGTCAACAACAGGGCAGCCAAGCACCGCAGAGAACCAGCCGCGTCGCGCAGAGCAAGCAACGCCAGCCCCCCGGCGGCTCCAGAGAAATTCGATTGCCGATCCCCACCCCGTCCAAAGGGGTGTTCGCTTCTCGTCCACTCCAGGTCGTCGCGCAAACCACCTCATTCTCTCGGACAGCCTCTCCGTGATCCCTTTCTCCCCGCCCGGCGAACAACACCGACCGGCCGCTTCTTGTGCGCGGTTGCCGAGGGACCCCATAATTCGTCATCCCGTGAAGCTGTCTCCTTTTCCAGGAGAGCCACGGCCCGAATCACGACCGGCCCGACAGCCGCGGTCTGATTGACGACTTACTTCTTCCCTTCTCTTCCATTCCTCCTAGTTCACTGCCACAAAATGTCGGCCAAGGTATGCTGGTTCTGCTCCCCCCTCCAACCAACCAGCCGCCCAATCGACTGTCACAACGTTGTTGCACGGGTCCCTTGCGCTTGCTCGTGCGCGACCTCCCTTTTCCGACCGGACCTTGTTCGCTGACCTCTGTGTCTGATGGCGCGGCAGTTCACGAGAGAATACAAGCTGGTGGTGGTCGGCGGCGGTGGTGTCGGCAAGTCATGCCTCACAATCCAGCTTATTCAGTCGCATTTCGTCGACGAGTATGACCCGACTATCGAAGGTGCGCACACCACCACCACTCCCTTCCAGACATTGGCGTCCGTGCACATAGCAATTGACTAACCCCTCCTCCTCCCATTGCAGACTCGTACCGGAAGCAATGCATCGTCGACGATGAGGTGGCGCTGCTCGACGTCCTAGATACCGCCGGCCAGGAGGAGTACTCGGCGATGCGGGAGCAGTACATGCGCACGGGCGAGGGCTTCCTGCTCGTCTACTCGATCACGTCGCGGGAGAGCTTTGAAGAGATAAGGACCTTCCAGCAGCAGATCCTGCGCGTCAAGGACAAGGACGTGTTCCCCATGGTTGTCGTCGGCAACAAGCTCGATTTAGCACACGAGCGTAAGGTCTCGGTCGAAGGTATGTCGGTCCCAATCTCTCCATCTCCGCGTTCCATGTGTTGACTGTGTATGTGTTGCTGCAGAGGGCAAAGCGCTGGCGGACGAGTTCAAGTGCAAGTTCCTCGAGACGTCGGCCAAGACCAACACAAACGTCGAGCAGGCCTTTTACGAGGTCGTCCGGGCCATCAGGAAGTACAACCGCGACATCCAGGGCGGGCCGTCCCCCGGGAGCGGCCTCTCGCACAACGGTGCCGGCATGAACAAGCTCGACATGCCCGACGACGACACGCAGGCCGGCTGCTGCTCCAAGTGTGTCCTGATGTGAGGGTTGGGGTGGAATTCTGATGGAGGATGCATCGTAATGAGGGGGTTGGGATTGATGAGCGGTGTGTATATGGCGGACACGTATATCGCCTGGGATGGGTTGTGGTTGGCGGGCACACGAGGTACTGGAGGATATGCTGCGTTGGTCGGGAGTTGAATTGCTATCTAAGGCTGAGGCGGGTCCGCTTGGTTGCCTGGGATTCTCGGAGTGTCCTCAGGCAGGCGTGACATCCCTACCAGCTTGCTCTCGAGCACTGTCAAGCAATTCTTCCCTGGGCGATGCGCGGGTGGTAATGGCTGCCCAATTTTATTTTCCCGCATCTGGATCTTCTCTTTGGGAGTTAAACATGGGTTCGCTACGGTTGCTCTCGAGCTTGTAATTCTTTTTTTCGTCTGTCTAAAGTTATTTGGTCTTGTGTCTGCATTGTTTGTGCACGTGTCGTTAGCTCCGTCAACGGCAACTGACAAGTCGCATTTCCTTCGATTGGAGGCTTTTGAGGCTTGCTGCTGGTGGTCATGATTGGGCAGTGGCCCTCTGATGGCTTGTTCAACTGCGTGTTTGCTTTTAGAGTGAGATGCCGACTGGTAGGCGTTCTGCCTACATGGCGACACGGCTCAGAAACTAAGTCTCACATCAGTGTACATAAAATCCTTTTGACCAAGCAGTTTGATGAATTCCGTCCACTCGCACAGTGGCAGCTGCAATCAGTCCCGAACCCACGAGAAGCAACACCCAGACTCGGCCGGTTCGGGCGAGGGCCTGCATGAATGCAACTGTGTTGCACGAGGGCGCGTGTTGGTCCTCAGCTTCTAGAAATATCGCTGCAGCTTCCCTCACCCACATCGGAAAGGGATGAGTTACACCAACCCTCGGCCGAGTCCAACGCCTTCTCCCGTCAATGACCAACAGCACCTGAATCCTCAGTCGTCTGTGTGACGGAGAAAACTTGGAATCAGGTCGGCATGGTACGACCGAATTCCGCGATGCGCCGTCTTCTGTTCCTGCGCCAGCCACTGCTGTGGCACGGCTGACTGTGTCGGTCGCCCCCACGTTGTACCTACTACTGATCCATGTCTGGATCCTTCCGAATTCCAGATACTTGATCCGAATAGTGCGGTGGTCCATCGATGACTTGCAGCTGCGGCATCCTTGTGCCTGCAGTCAGAGGGCGCGGAGGTTACGGCAAGGCTGATGACGCAACTGACCATGAGACGCCGGGCATTCGCCAAGATCATGGAATAGAGTGGGAATATTGAACTGTCTTTTCCGAACGGTTCGAAGTCTGGAAAGTACCTGGTATGAATCCGAGACAGTTCTCTGAATTTCCAAGCCGAGTGGGATCCGCAACCCGGCCCGCTGGGACCCACCTCGGCCGATCGGTGGCCGGGGAGCGGAGACCGGGGTTCGGCTAGATGCGGATCGACGTTCGGCCTCGGCAGGCTCAACCTAATCTCAACTTCACTCTCCTCCAACCTTCATTCCCCTCCAGGTGTATCATCAAAAATAAGCCTTTTCCTTCTTTTTCCCTCACCCACTTACTGTAACCTACAAACGAAATTACAGTCATCGGGCGCAATGGCCCCCACGCACCACATAACAACCAAAGCAACCGACATCCTCCTCGACCCGATCAAGTCCACCCTCCCCCGCTACGCCGCCTACCGCCGCGCCCGCGCCCGCTTCTGGGAGGCTTTTCCGGGGGGCGTGTACACGCGCATCCCCACCCCGGGGACAAACCTCGAGTGCGGCTTCTACGCGCTCATCCTCTCCATGCGGCACCAGCTGTCTGAGGGGAGTAACATTAGAGTGCCGACGATGGAGGAGTTGAGGGCTGTTTTTCGGGGCGGGGAGGTGAAGAGGGAGAATGAGAACGTCCGTGAGGGGAATGAGATGGAGGGGTTTAATGATGGGGATGGGGATGGGGACGAGGGGTGGTTCACGGCGGATCAGTTGGCTGCTGTTTTTGCTGCGTGGGGGAGGAGGTATCTCAACCAAAACGGGGAAAAGAGGGTGAGGTGTCAGCTTGGGTGGGTCATGGATCGGGATGTGGACGAGGGCGAGGAAGGGTGGCCGGTTATGATGAACACGCCTGATGTCGAAACGGGGGAGGTCGGGGAGGGGATTGTGAGGGTGTGGGTGTGGAATGATGGGGCGTCGTTGAGGGGTGGGGTCGGGCATTTTGAGGGGATCAGGAGGCCGACCGAGGGGGAGAGGGCGGGCTTGGAATAAATCCGGGCAGGAGACACCTCGTGGTGGCCCTCGTGGGTCTTTCCTGCTTCAGCTTCAAAGTTGGCTCCAGCAATGGCATCGGCAACTTTCAGCGAAAACGGCAGGAACCCCGCTTGCAGCCTGGCAGATACTCCTCGTCCGATTTTGCAGTCTGCGCCAAACCTGAACTCAGACGCCAAATTCCACCATTTTCAGACAACAGCAATACCAGCAGACCTACCCGAGCGGTTGACCAACGCAGCATCTCTCTCTTGTAGCTGTGCTCGACACGCGGAACCATAGCCCGACAGCGGTTGATAAGACCATCGCGATGGACTCGGCCGACTTCCGCATGCCTCTCCGCACTCTTCTCTGGGGCATCAGGGAATCCATCAGCCCAAACCCCGAGGCCGGTCGGTCCAACGCCCGCGTCGTAGGCTGGTTCTGCACAACGACCGGTGGGGACATCATGATCGGCGGTATGTGACTCAGGTTTTCCTCCACAAGCGCGTCAGATCTGAGCCTCTCCAACCTCAGGCAGTCCCCCGATCACGCCACCCCCGCCGCACAGTCCTTACGAATACAGCCCTGAAAGCTACTGGAGACACCTAGAAGGCGGACTCGCTCATCATATTCGGGCCGAGGCGGGCTCCTTCCGCGACCTGATTGCTGCGGCACGCATGCCTTCTCTCTAGGACCTCAGCAGGTCGATGGCCGCCGCTCACTTTGTCACGGACTCACTGACCCTGACGCTGCTCTTCAAGGTCGCCGCCGCGACATGCCACGCCACCGAGGACAAGCCAGTGGTACCCATGCCGCCGTTCGTCGTTCTCTCCCAGTACGTCTATGGCAAGATTTTCATGAAGGCATTGCCCGCCGCCGACGGCACCGGCACGGTCAAGAAGGACGCCGCAGGCCGGTTCGTTCCGCCGCGCTTCCAGTTCTGCGAGAGGATGCAGGCGGCCGGTGCGATTTCCTACCAAAGAACCACATACTACCAGCTGGTATTTTCCTCCCATCTAGAACCCGGGAAGGGGGATATGACCGGGTTCCACATCATCGTTCACGACAAGGATCTGACCGAGCCGACGAAAGCAACCTGCTCGGGAAAATCCTGCAAAGATCACGGGCGCTCCGCCAAGATGCAGATGGTGCCATTCGTGGCGGCAGTGAATAGCATGGACGTTTCCGGGACGGATGTGTGGGACCATTACAAGACGAGTGATCTGCTACCCAGAGCATTCTTCGCCAATTGCTTCAAGGTCCTCATACACCGACACACATGGCTCCCAGGTGAGCCGGGAATGCCGCGCTTTCTCGCCACCGGCTCAACGAAGGAAGTGAGCCGCCAGCTCACAACGGATTGGGAGAAAGCCAACAGGCGGGAGCTCCGCTGCCTGGCGAGCATCTTGTGCGTGATACAGGCAGACGTGCTGCAGTGCGCCGCAAGGGATCCGATGGCCGGCGTCCAGGTAGTGACGCGCCTTCAGCCCAGCACCAATGCCGGCGAGAGCGAAGACCTCAGGCGCAACAGGGGAGGCGACTGGACCACGGACAATGAACTTTTCTCGGAGGAGGTGGTGACAGGGACAAGGCTGGTCTCGGCAGATGATGCAGAGAGTGTGCGCGACATCACCCTTCGCGCAGCTGAAGCAACCGGGGATACTTACGTTGATTTATTGACAGGGGACGAAAATGGGCTGTTGGGCGCCTCGAAGACGGGATGAATGGTTGTCAGTCCTCCTCCTCGAGCGTCGCCACGGCGATGCTGTGTTTACCATGGATGGGACGAAAGCGCTGTGTAATAACAATAGAAGGAAGCGTCAGAAATCAAAACAAGAACTCAACCATGACTCGGCCGCATTCATGACAGTCAAGAGAAGGGCATACAAGGGCAGCTTTGTCGTTTCTTTCGCAAGTGTTCAAGCCGCCGACATCAATCTAAAGCCACCGCTCCCAGTTTCCCATCCCGCAACCTCAACTATCGACTCACCCTTTCCCTGCATTCGATGGCAGCAAGATGGACGACAGCGAGGAAAGAATCCGGCGGCGCGAGTTCAAGATCGTCCCGCGTCAACTACATCCCGAGCAAGACTGCCGGCTGAGAGACTTTGCTGTTCTGTCGACATTCAACGAGGCGCCATCTCGCGACGGCCGTCCTGTCTTGCTCATCCCGGGTATGTTGCTCAGTCGATGGAAGAAACCGGAAAACGGGAGAAAGATACGGCCAGGAGACGAGGGCAAATCGACGACTATATCAACCGACATCTGACCCGCTCATCACAGGCCAACCCCCTTCGATCATCAACGATGACCAACCCAAGACCATCCCCATCACGGTCCCCAAACCCGTCAGGGACGACGAGAAAGATCCGACTATCCTCACCATCGCCGACATGCCCCCCGACTCGTTCGACAACCTCCTCCGAAGCCTTCCCATCCCGTACTTTACCGCCCTCGCTGCGTCCCCCAAAACAATCATCACCGATGCCGCCACGCTCGCCTACCTTTTCCGCCTTCTCTCGGGGCCTGTCCACCACTACCGCGCAGACGTCTGGGTCAACATGCAGGCTGCCGGGCAGGTCTTGTTCATGCGCTCTGCTGATTCCTCGGCGGACAAGGTTCCGCGGGTGAGGGCTGCTGAGAGAGTTGTGTTTGTGGAGGGTAGAGGGCAACAACAGGAAGGCGGCCATTGCCGGGCTGTCGTTGCGGGTGTGGGGAAGTACAAGCGGGTTGTGAGGTGGCGGATGGCGGATCTTGAGCTGGTTGTTAAGGACGCCGGTTTGGTCGCTGTGCCTTCTTGCGCAGAAGAGGAGAGTGAAGGGGAGAAGAGAGAGGCGAAGAGGGACGGGGCGAGGAATGAGGGAGAGGGAATCCCTATCGCCGAGCTCAGCTGGGAAGCGAGGGAAGAGGAGGTGCAGCATGTGCGTGTGGTCGGGAACATCGGCGCCCGCAGCCAGTGCGACGCGGGCTTTTACTTCTCCGGCTGCGACTCGGCCCTAAGCTTCTGGGTGCAGACAGCCGGCGACGGGAAGGTCGAGGTCGCCGGGCCGAAGCAACGCCACGTGAAGCCCAAGGTGGGACTGTGGGAGGAGAAGAACGCCGAGGTTCTCAGGGCGCTTGCGCACTTCCTCGACAGGGCGCGCGAGCTTGTCTGCAAGGAGACGAGACGGACACCCGGGGCCAAGTTTGCCGGCAACTGGAGGACGAGCTTCTCGTTCTTCAAGATCTGGTATGCCGCGCCCCATGTCGACGGGGGTATCGTTCAGTTTAGCCGGTGTCCCTACCTTCTTTCGGAGGACTTTCGTCGGAGGTTGGAGAAATTGCTGGAGGATATGGCTCCGCGGGCGCGGCATCAGGGAACACTTGGCCTGGAGCAGCGATGAGGAGGAACTCGGCTGCTGAGTAGATAGTAACATCATCCAGGTATTTCTAGCTCCATGACAAGGTAGCTTCTTGTACAACCTGCCTCGCCGCATCACAGCTTCGAGGACGAATCCGCCTCGCCATCAATCTGAATCACCAGCTTCCCAAACTGCCGTCCGGCCTTCATGTCCTCAAACAGGCTCTCGATGCCCTCGAGGTTATCCAGCCCCTTGACGACACGGCTCACGACCGGCCGGATCCTGTGCTCCCTCACAAACTCCACCATCTCCCTAAACTCTTTCTTAGACCCCATCGTCGACCCCCGCAGCTCAACCTGCTTCAGCACCGCCTGCATGACCCAGTCCATCTTGGGCCCAACCGTCATCCCATAGCACGAAATCACACCCCCAGGCTTGAGCAGCTTCACCGTCTTGGCCACCACCTCCCCGCCCGCCCCATCCACGACCGCATCCAGATACGGCCTATCCTTCGGCAACAAACCAGCCAACTTCTTCTCCCACCCCTCCTCCTTATAACTCACCCCTCCCACAGCCCCCATCCCCACCGCCCTCTCAATCTTCCCCTTCTCCCCCGACGTCACAAACACATTACACCCCCTCGCCACCGCAAACAACAGCACCATAACCGCCACCCCGCCCCCAATCCCCGTGACCAGCACATTCCTCCCCCGTTCCGCATTCCCCCCACCGCACTTACTCACCAGCGCCCGCCACGCCGTCAGCCCCACAAGCGGCAGCGCCGCGCCCTCGGCAGGACTCAGATGCTCCGGCGCGGGGACGACCTCGTCCTCGTCAACGACAACCCACTCCTGGCCCGTGCCGACGTCAGTCCCCGTCGAGGCGCCGAGGATGCAGAAATCCTTGGCCAGGTTCTCGGGTCCGTCCGGGTCCGAGTCCCATCCCCGGCTGGGAGTCAGCAGGACGGGTTTGTTGAGGAGGGACTGCGAGGCGGGGGAGCAGGAGGGGCCGAGGGCGGTGACGATGCCGTAGCCGTCTGCGAAGAGGGGGGTTGTGAAGGAGATGCCCGGGTAGAGGTGCTGGCGGATGAAGAGGTCGCGGTGGTTGAGGGCTGCGGCGGAGAGTTTGATCAAAACTTGGTTGGGGCCGGGGGTGGGGATGGGGATGGTGTTGAGTTGGAGGCTGGTATTTTGTCAATATTTCATGGAATTGGGAATAGGGATGGTGGTGTGGGAGGGCTCACGGGTAGTAGACCTGGCCGGGCTTCCCCTCGATCTTTTTCACGGTGAGTGAGTACGGCATGGTGGTGCGTGTGATGTGCTCTTGGCTTGATTTCGCTATTTGGCTTGAGATGTCGTGTGATCTGACTGTTGCCGACTAGCTATTTGACTCCAGAAGCTGGGTTGCTGTGATGTGCGTACAAGGCATTGCGTTGATGATCCGCCCCGCACGAGCGGAACCGTTACCTCGGCCCATCTGCCGGGCCGGCATCCCCATTAATAATCCACCGATCCATCTCCGGAGGCGTTCTGCACGCCCCGGCCCGGCGTCGCCGCCGATAGGCTCGCCCCGGCTGTCCGGGGATGCACCGGGTCAAATATTGGCCTCCCCTGGGTATCACGATGTTGTAAAAGACCAAAGTTGGCAGCATTTTCCTCTCCACCACCACTGCCAGGACCACCTCAGTCGTGCGTCGTCTTCCTCTTCTTGGACTTGGCCGTGCTCTCCTCTGGCGGCACGAACTCGCGCTCCCGCTCGCGCTTCTTCTCCTCCTTCTTTTGCTTGGCCTTCTCGGCGCGCTCGGCCTCGGCCGCCCGCTGCTTGGCCTCCTTGCCCAGAAAGTACTCGCCGCTCTCGATCTGCATGTCGACCTTGCTCTTCTCGGGCGCCGGCGGGAACGGCGTGTACGTCTTCTTGGACTTGTCGGTGACCTTGAACGGCGTGCGCCGCTTCGACAGCGTCCGCTTCTTGAAGTTGGGCAGGTACCGGCTCCAGTCCTCGTGCGCCAGCGCCGGGTCCTTGGCGAGCTCCCGCTTGATCCTGCTGCGAGTCAGCGGCAATTCAGTGCCTGTAGTGAGTAGGATATGCTCACATCAGCTCCTTGATCAGGTAGATCGGGTGGATGTTCTGCATCGTGTCCTCGACGACCCTCCTGACCTCCTTCAGCCCCTTGTACGGCCCCATCACCGATACTGTGTTGCCGTGGACCAGGATGTAGGTCTGGGTGAGCAACTCGAGCGCTTTCAGTGCTGTTCGCCGTTAGCCACCGCGTTACCCCAGAGAGGTCAATGCCAACTCACTTGTCCCGTTCTGCCCCAATATCCGCTGCCGCCTCTTGACGAACCGCTCCTTGTTCCGCACCATGTTCCGGATCTTGATGATGTCGCATGCCATGCCGTCCTCCAGGATCTTGATGGCCTGTGGCGCCGGCACCGACCGGGCCAAGAGTTTGATCAGGTCGCGCGCGTTGAGGATCGCAGCGGGGTCGAACGTCTGAGGCAGCAGTCAGCATCCCGCGACGGCCACAGACTCGCCTGACGGAGTGCATACCTTTCTTGTTGTCTTGACGGTCATGGACCCCTCGACGAGATCTAGCGTCGCAGCGATGCCGTGCTTTTCCAGGGCCTTTGTGACGAGGGGCCACGAGTCCTTGAGGTAGCGCTCGCGGTACTTGGGGAAGAGGGTCATGAAGGAGGATTCCTCGAGGAAAGGGCCCGACGACTCTTCCTTGGTGAAGGGCTCGATCTTCCACTTGTCGATGTCGTCCGTGTCCCACGGCTTGTCCTTTTTGTGTGTCGACGGCATTTTGGCTAGCTGGTAATGTTTCTGATACCGGGGGGCGGAGATGTCTGTAAATTGTACAATTGCTGCGAAATCTCAGGGGTCAGGTGCAGGATGTTGCTGCTGCCAGTGGTTGTCTCCAAGTTGCTGCTCAGGCTGTGAGGCTTCTGGAAATTTTTGGAGAGCGCACCTTGCAGGCTGGATAAAGTGGGGCTGGGTTGCCGATAAGCTTCAGCAGCTGTTAACATCTCCTCTGGCATCATGCACCAATCTCATTCGTATACTGTATTATTCCATGGAAATAGGTTGCCTGAACTACTGAGATAACTCCTCTACTTCCCTCTATTCCTTCCTGCAACTCACTGAATTGATATTGCCTGTTCAATGCATGTGACCGACGTTGAATATCTTAACTACGCAAGTCTCTACCGCCAATCAGAGCTCAGGGATGCTGGTCCACTGAAATGTTTGGCGGTGCAAGACGCACTCAAGCGAGCCAAGTTCCGAGTCCCTTCCTTCCACTTTGTTTTCTCTCCTACTCTCCACCAGCACCCTGACATCAAAGCGGCGTCTTAATTCTTTCACTTCAATTATCCCACTGAAGCGCATCCAAGATACTGTAGGACTAATTATTGGCGAGTCTACAGTACTAGCGTAATTGCTTTGGTCTGAACGCAGCGACTTTGTCTTCTCTTTGTCCTTGTCCTCCGAGTCGCCTCCACTTCGACAATCGATACCCTCGTCTTGTGCGATCGGGTCACGCCTCTTCATCCATCCGCGACCGAGTCGGCTCGATAGTTGTGCGAACTTGTCCCCCTTCCAACGCGTCCCTATTCCGATCGCGCTCGACCCCACCGCATCTCTGCCCGCCACGCCGTCAAACTGGCTCCGACACAACCGCCTGATCTTTCGCAGGCCGACGCAGCGCTATCGCTGCCTGCCGACCTCACTGTAGGGGAGGTGAAGATGGACGACGATCAACAAGCGCTTGCGATAGCGACGACCCTCGATGGCGAGGCCATGTCGAGAGACGGCTCGGTAGCGGCCCAGGCTTCGGCAGCCCAGGATCTTGAACATTCTTTGGCCGGCGTCGCGGCGCTTCAGCAGGCGAGCAACTCGACGGCAGAACCTCAACAACCAAGGTCAGTAGTGGTCGAGAGGGAAGGGAGAGCATGCCAGATGCTCCTCGGCACAGCGTCATGAGCTTGTGTCTGCGGCTTAGGTTCTTGCTCTGGTCCTCGTCGTACAAGTCGGCCTAAGCAGCGCTCGCGCAATGACACACCCAACAAGGAGTTTCGTCACCAGCTGACACTTCCGGTTGTTAGGCCTGTCACGATTGCGCCTGCCTCGTACCCTCCGGCTGGGACGTCACCAGCAAGCACGGCCCTTGCTCCGGGCGGAAATCTGGTAGGTCATCTTTCCCTTTCTACACGAAACACACAGCGTGTAATGGCGCGAGCTCGTGGCGTCAAGTGCGCCGGAAACTGTCGCCTCACAGCAACTGCGAGTTCGCGACAACTTCATCACAACAACTCCACGAGGGTCCTCCTCCAATTGGCCTTGGCGGAGGTGGCACTCGAATGCGCTCAGGTCTGGTGGGGCTTTCCGACCAAGCCTTGCTGCATCATGGCCCCCCACCCTGGCCCCCGGCTCAAATTTTTATCTTATCAGGCCCATTCAGTCCATCACGGTTATCAGCTTTATCTAGCCTTCATTCCCCCTTCCTCCTCGCACCTTTGCCCTCACCAGCTCCCCGTCAATTCCTTTGTGCTCGCGAGATTGGCGACCGAAGACAGCAGGCACAATGGCGACGATGGCTGCTAACTCCAAATCTCCCGAACAGTATACCTGCTTGAACTGCGGAACGCACATCACCCCGCTATGGCGACGCGACCAGGACGGCGGTATGCTCTGCAACGCCTGCGGCCTGTTCCTCAAGCTCCATGGCCGGCCGAGGCCCATCTCTCTCAAGACAGACGTTATCAAGAGTCGCAATCGCGTCAAGACGGCCAAGACAGGCCCGGCCGGGCAGAAAAAGGTAGGCAGCCCTAGCTCTGGAAGGTGTGCCCCAAACTCTAATCGTCCCCGGACACAGACTCAGCAGCACCAGAACCCGCAACAGACGGGCGATCTGAATGGCGCAGACCTTGGTACCGTCAACGGGGCGGACCGCCGCGCCTCCAAATCCGGCAACGGCACCATGGACAATACGAATTCGCCCGTCTCGCGGACCGGCACGCCCAACCTCTACACCTCGCACATCGGCACCACATACCAGAACCTCGACGACCAATTCGATTCCCAGCAGCTGTCCAGTTTTGCCGGACCTGACGCCCGCGCGCCGGCCCCCCAAAATGGCGACGGCCTGAACATGTCGCATGACCACGACCGGCTCCTCGCGATCAATGCGGAACTTAGGACCCGGGTAAATGAGCTCGAGGTGATTCAAGAGCTATTTAAGGGCAGGCTGACGCACCTCGAGGGTTTGGAGCTCGTCATGCGGGCCCAAGAAGAAATCAAAGCCAAGACGGAGGCGCAGTTCACTCAGCTGGCCGAGGCGCATGCGCAGCTGCAAAAGGAGCTCGAGGAGAGCCACCGGAGAGAGAACATGCTCAAACGGCGCCTCGACGAGTACGAGGTCGAGGTCAAGGAGCTCAGGGAGGCCAAGGAGATTCTGGCGCGCGAGAAGGAGGCCCTGGAACGCGACGAGAGCCGCCCTCCCAAGAAGCGCCGCGTCAGCGAGCCCGCTCTCACCTGGGACGAGGCGGCATCGGCTCTCCAGCCGGTGCTATAGTGGCGTCCGTTGGATTGAGGGCCTTTTCCGTTCCGTCGACTCTGCATGCTGGCTACAGTTTTGCTTTTCGGTGTCGTTGTATTCTTCTTTTGTTTGGTTTGCACGGGGGCTCGCTGTCGCGGGCCGCTACTTGGCTGGATTATAGGCGGGCATCGGATCTCGTTATTTGTACGGCGTATACCATTGCGACATGGTCATCAATTAACGACCGATCGGCGGAATCTTTTCCTTTTCTCTTTTGCTTTGGATTTCCTAGGCGACCTGCACCTCGGCTAGGGGCGCCTGCCGACAACTTTCCTAATTGAGAGAACGGACCGGCGACCTTCAACGTCGGCTGGTCGGGGGGTTATCCTTCGGCGGAGGCCGCACGAGAACTTGCTTGATGGGCTGGGCAGGGTGGTCTAGATCATGGGCTGGGTTTTCGGAGTTGGGTTGGAGTACGGTGAAGGTCAACGGGGCGAAAACACTGCGTTGTGGGATAAACGGATGGGTCGACCAAAAAGCTGCCTCGATGGGCAACGATAAGCTCTTATACTCTTAATATCATTCCGGCGCTTTGCTTGCAGCCAGCATTATCGGATATCACCGGGGTCTGGATCAAGTCCTCTGCTGTGCTCCTAAGTCATGTCTGATTACCTCGCCATCATCCTGTGCTGATGGGATGCCGTCCAACGTCGTTCAACACTTGGTCTCCCTTATCTCTAGTGACCAGCGGTTCACTTGGTGTGTGCCAGGCCGAATCACTGATGATGCCAGGGTTTGGCACCTGGACTGGTGTCGGGGCAGAAGTTCCGGCAGATTGCCAACAGTGGTGCTTCCTAACTGAAGGAATGACTTGCAGCGGCTCCTTGCATGTCGGGATGCGCCGTCCCGTTGCTCACATCCCGGGGTTGTGGTACCACGCTGTGGCTTACACGGTAGAGTACCGGTGGGTAACCACCCGGAGAGGGAACAAGCAAGAGTGCCGAGTCCCATCCCGGCAATTTCGAGTTTCTGGCAGGTTGTTCAATGATCTGGACTGTGGTCTTCTTGCGCTCAAGCACCTGTCACAGCTCCCAGGGACAGGTGCGCATGCAACTGTTGGTGCTCTTGTAGGTCGGAAACTGCCTTGGCCATCTTGTGCGGCCAAGATTGAGATAGATACAAGCCGAAGCAGTCGGGTCATAACTCGCCGTTGAGACATTTGGTGCAGGTGCCGAACGTCTAACTCTAGATTGTCTGGCGAACTCTCCCTTTTAGATGACCACGCAAACTGATATGTACTCTATAATAGCTGGAGAGGAAACGGAGGCATGGCTGTGCAGCATGAAACACACCCTTCAGCTTTGGACAGATCCGGGTTCCTGTCACGCCTCGTACCAACATTCCTCAAGGTGGCGCGGCACTCGCACCTGTGCCTGTTTCACCCTGCATGTCATACCCGGCTGCTGACGCCTCCCACCTGCGCCGAAACCAGTATGCCATTAAGAGGATCCTCCCTGGGGATCTAGACCCCCCCAAACCGCCGATGCAATGGAGACGCCTCTCGAACCATCTCCCTGTCCTGCACTGAACCACAACCCAACAGGTATCCTCAGCCAGCACAAAGCCAGCAATGCTCCCCTTCACCTCGCCGCCACCTTCATCATCGCCAATCCCTCTCGAGAAGCGCCGCTTCGCCCCGCTCACGCCGTCCCCTCTGAACCCAAACACCCCTCCACCGAACCTCGGCACCGTCCATCGCCACAGCCAACTCCTAGCTGCACCAGGAAACAACAACACCAACACGCAACCCACCAAGCCCTGCAGCCCGCTCAACAGAGCCCAGCAACGATACATCCAGTTCGTCTACTCAAGCCCCACGCAGCGGTTGCTACGGCAGAAAGCTGCCGTAGCCTGGCGAAGGGCAGAGGTCCTGCGGCTTCAACATTACCAGCACCAGCACCAGCACCATCGTAGTTCGCCTCCATGTCAGTCAGGCCCTCAAGGCCATCCTCCTCCGCATGGGAAAGACGGTGCAGCAGGGGTAGTGGCCAGAGGGAATCATCGTCCTCTTCCCGGGGGCCCTTTCGCTTTTGACGGGGTGAACCATGGCTATGATAGCGAGAGAGGAAGCCGGGTAGGGGAGCGAGGAAACGGTGGCGATGACTGTGGTAGTGACCCCTGGGAAGCTCGTCACATGTTCGATCTCGGCATCCCTTTATCTGCCTCCGACGACGACGGTGCCAAACATGAAGATGGGGACGCGGAGAGTGATATCGGCTTGCTGATGGGCGGGCATAAGCTCGGCGAGTTCAAACTGGGATCCGGGTTCGGGAATACGGCGCTGGACCTGGACTGCCATGGGGATGGACAAAGAGGTGCCGCCCGGAGCCTTGGTGCCGGTGGCGTGTTTGACGTTGAGCCCGGCGGTGTAGAGGCTAGGCGAGGCTACAGGTTCTGGGGAGAAGACGGCGTTGCCTGGGAGAATAAGAGGCGGCGCGCTCGCGGGACTGCTGGCGTCACCCTGCGGCGGATGCTTCTCGTCGTGATCATGGTTCTGGGGTTGGCGCTCGTCCACGCGGTCGTGAGGGCTTTGGGGAGTGGAGACGGCGGTGGCGGAGCGGGCGGGAGGCCTCTTCCGGGGAGCTGAGCTGGATGACTCTCGTTCGGCTCGGGAGGCGCACTTCTCGGGACGGTCACGCCGATGGTGGATGTGGATGGGTTGTGAGAGTCTTGTTGAGTTGAGTCGAGTCGAGTCGAGTGAGTCTAAGCCGTCCGCTATCCACAACGCCGAGCCAGAGAAACCAGAATAGTGCCCCATCTATCTCTCCCTGTCTTCCAAGCGGGTATACACATTATCATACATCGTTTTGGTCGTGGCCTCATTGCGTCTTCTTGTCCTCGCTCGTGGTCGCCTGAGAGTTCTTGGCAGCAACCTCGGCGTTGCGCTTCTTGATGGCCGTCTCGACCTGCCAAATGGCCCGCTCCAGCTCGACCTCTAGCTGCGGCAGATCCAGCGCCTGGGTCATCTGCTTGCCCTTGGCCTGCGAGAGCAGCATGGTTTCCCCGTTTGGATTCTGCGCGCCATTTGGCGAAAAAGATGGGTCCGGGTCGTTGACGAGTTTCTCATTAGAGTCCGTTGTCGGTTCTGGGGTGGACGGCAGGAGGTCTTTCTGCTCGGCGTATACCGCGTCAACCACGGGGGACGGGGTCAGGGCGAGGAGGTTGTTGCTGAGGAGGAACTGTATGTGCTTCCCGCCGGACAGCGCTCGCCAGTGCGACCAGGCGCGGTAGACGAGGTAAAAGAAGGGCAAGTTAGGGATGCTAAGACACGATATGTCAGCCAAGTCGCAAACCTCTGGGACGGCAGACGTACACCGGAAGCAGCGCAATCGGCGCCGTGATGGGCATGCCAATAAAGCACCAGATCAGCCTCCTCTTGTGCAGGGCCTCCCTCTCAGTAGCCAGCGCGTGCAGCAGCTTGGGCACCTTGTCCATGGCCAGCAGGCTCTTGGGGTAGACGACCTCGACCTTCTCGGTGCCCTTCAGCTCGACCTGGCGGCGGCGCTGCGAGAGCGGGGGCACCGACTTGAGCCCCCATTCCTCGTAGGGGATACGGCGCAGAACCTGGTTGCCGTAGCTGACAACCGACTTCTGCCAGCCCGACTCCTTCTTCTCCCAGCCGGACCAGGTGCGGGCGGCCTTGGCCTGGATCCAATCGGACCATGTCTGCTTCTCCGTCGCGGGCGCGTTGAGCCGCTGGCAGTAGAGGAGGGTGCGCCGCGTCGAGATGGGCAGCAGATAGAGGCGCATTGTGCCGTCGCAGGAGGTCGGCTGCCTCTCTCAATGTTGCGGTCACAGAATCGGGTCGAAACAGCGCAAACAACTACGGGAATCGACGGTGGGAAAGACGGGGAGACAAAGACAAGGAGTGTCGCCGGCGCGAGGGAGGAACAGAAAGAGAGAAATCCCGCAATGTCTACTTCCAGAATCCGGGCCCGCGACAGCGCATCTTGTACTTTGGCTCGTGGTGTTGAGTGGCAAGCAACCGCGCGTTCCCAGAATCCCAGCTTTTTCCCAAAACTGAGCTTGCTGGGATGCGTTCCTCCTGCGACCTAAAGCAGTGACGCAGATGGGTTGCCATGTGCTTGGATTCATTGGCGGAATGCTTCTGGAGGTGGGTCTTCGCTGAAGCCCCCTGTCAGGCAGCCCCATCAACCCTGTTGCGTATTCCGGCCCCTGGACCTGTTGAGAATGGATCCTCTCCATCAAAAAGGCAGACTGGAAACTGAAAAGAGGAGGCCTGCGAGGCAGACTGAGGCTGGCGTTGTCAGCGGAAAAAAATGTTATGTCTACTACGGCACTGGGTCTTCTGGTCTGTCTTGACTTTTGGGTTCTCGAGGAAAGCACTCCGGGCAGGCCCAAGTGACCTTCGAATCCCGACAATCACCCAGCGTACGGTACCTAAGGTACATGTATCGTACCGTACAACGCGACCTGATACCGCGAAGAAGATCGTCACATACCGGCATCGACACCGTTCAGTGGCCAAATCTAATGATTCTAATCAGTCCTGGACCTGATGGGCAAACGCGGAACGAAGGACCTTCAAACGCCTTTCTTGGGTCTTGTTCATTCGGGCAACACAGGCGGCTCTCACAAGCAGCGTTGAGAAGTGATCGGAGCCTGGTGCCGGCCTTGGGCTCAAGGTGTCGTCATCCCGCGCTGCGAGCCTCTCCAAGCTCGTGGGGTTCCCGAACATGGTCCGTGCCGAGGCTGCCGACAGGGGTTTTGGCCAGAAAAGCTGCTGCGCGCCGGGCTGAAGTGACGGAATGTTGCCGCCAAGTCTGGGCTGAGATGGATCGGCTGACGGGCGCAAAACCCGCCTGCCAGGCCAACCGACGCCCCAACCACCCGACCGCGAGCCGCAAGCAGGGCGATGGACATCCGACGCATCGCACCGGTCATGTCGCCCGAACATCATTAAAACATATTCTGTCGAGCACCATGCAGCAACTTAGCCGGGTCTGGCCGAACTCCTACTCGCCGTCCCCATCCAACATCGACTTACGAACGCGACACTCTCCTGGGTTTAATGCTCCATAATATCGCTATTCAAGCAGTCTTTCGCGCCATCCCAGGGCTGCCGGGCGCTCCCGGCGTCAGAAATGGCGACTCCGGGCCAGCCGCCGACAAGTTCCCACCATTCCGAGCCACGCCAGTCCACGACATCCAGGAGCATTGCCGGCCGCTCCACGCCCAGCAGCCAGCACGCCGCGACCCGAACTTTGCCCCGTACGAACACCATTTTCTGACCCTGCCTAGCTGCCGCCTACTGACATATCCCTGGCAGCATGGATTGACTCGTACGAGACCCGATACGGCCCGCCGACCGAGGACCAGATCCGCGCGCTCAGCTCGCCTCCTCCCCGCGCGCTACCCGCCCAGCACAACCACTCCCCGAGCGAAGCGCAACGACGAGTGTCTAGGGATGGCTTTGTCTACGAGAACCCTGCAATCCTGGGTCTTGACGGCGCTCGGAGGACAACGTCAGGAGCGAGGCTGCGCAAGTTCCTGATCCGCAAAGATGGCGCCGAGAGGGGTAGGAAATGGGACCATCTGCGGTCCGCAGAACCCGTCATCGTGCCGCGCTTCAGCCGCGCTACGCCCGACACACCCTGGCGGAGCTACGTCCAGTCGTCGCGCTACGGCCGCCTGCCCAACGAGGAGGCGCACATCGTCGACCCGGAGGTGCTCGACAAGCTGCAGCCGGGCTTCAACGGCACCGTCGACGTGCCCGATTTTGACGCCGCCATGGCAGCCAGGAAACCAGCCCGGACAAAGGTGCTGTACAAGCGGCTGTGGCGCATCATCCTGCGGCACCCGCTGGTCCCGCTCGCGTTCCGCCTGACGGTGCTGCTGACGTCCATCGCGGCCCTGGCGCTCGGGGCGCGCATCTACGAGCTGGAGCACCGCGAGCACGGCGACGGGGGATCGTCCGAGCTGGCCCAGTCCATCGTGGCCATCGCCGTCGACACCGTCGCCGTCCCCTACATTGGCTACATGACGTGGGACGAGTACACGGGCAAGCCGCTGGGCCTGCGGCCGACGACGCAGAAGATCTCGCTGGTGCTTATGGATTTGTTCTTCATCATCTTCAAGTCGGCCAGTACCGCCCTTGCCTTTGAGGCCCTGGTTTATCACAACTCGGGCGACCGCGAGACGAGGCAGTATAGCCAGGCTCTGGCGGCGTTCCAGGTCATTGGGCTGTTGGCTTGGAGTATGACGCTATCGGTCAGTGTCTTCCGCCTGGTGCAGAAGCTGGGCGGCGGGGATGATGAGAGGTGATTGTTTGTAAATGGTCTTGTATCAAAGCTGGGAGTGGATAAGGGATGGCATGGCTTTGTGGGAGTTGAGCCGGAGTTTCATTGATTTTCTTTTGCGTTTTTGTCTGGACTAGTATACCCTCAACGACAGTGTTTCATTTTGTATAATGCATGTGCAGTTATTCTGTATAAAGCATGTGCAGTGTTGTAGGATATGAATAAGAACTTGTAGGTATTGTCAACAATGCGTACCCAAGACACTGGTTGACCGTGACTGGGACAACCTACCTGGTAAGGTCTCTGTTGAAAGCGCCGAGGGTGTGGATCACTGCAGGCTTTGGCTCCCTTTGCACTCTGGCGCGCGTTTGCGCTTATCCGTGCAATGATAGCCGCGTGTTGCAGGCCAAATTCGGCCCAACCGCGGGCGGGCCTTCCTGCCTGGAACCCGGACCCCAGCCTGGAACAAGCGGCGGACAGGCAGGCAGTGACTGAAAGTTGCCTTGACCTGACAAACTGCGACTTTCCGTCTTCCATCACAACTCGCCTTCCCAGAATTCTCCAGCCTTCACATCAAAACCTTTCTTCTGTAAAGCCGACAGCTGGAGATTACCATTTCCCGCGCGCCTCTAAATTTCCGCCGCCTGGCCTTCTTTCCAACGGCCCCGCCACTCTTCTTCCCCACATTTGATCTGCCGGTGAGAGCCTGAAGGCTTGCCTCTTCGCTCCATCTTCAAGTAAGCCCATTTGCTGCACCCTCTCCGGCCTCTTCATTTTGCTCCTGCTCCGCAGCCGTTCTCATAGGCAACAATTCAACAGCCGATACTGACTCCGTCCGCGTTTCTGTAGCGACTCTGACGCCCGACACCACCACCACCCACCGAACCCCTCGACCGCTTGCCCACGCTCATCGACCGCGACGCGACGATCGCGCTGCACAGCATGCCTTCCGCTGCGGTGCTGGGGATGCCCCCGCAGCCCATTAAGGATGACATCGATACAACGTGCGTTACCGCCCGAGTTCGACCCGCGACGAACGGACAGAGCACTGACGCCCCGACAGATGGAACTACCTGCAACATGGCATCACCAGGATTATGATGAGCCTGCAGGAGGGCATCGACCTGCAAACTGTACGTGCATCCCGGCAAGACGGCTTTCCTCATGGCCAGACTCACACTGACTCCCCGCGCAGTACATGGGCATCTACACGTTAGTCCATCTCCCATCGTCCGTGATCCGGCGTCGACCCGGGGCGAGTAGCTGACTTGTCCCAGTGCCGTCCACAACTTCTGCACATCCCAAAAAGCCGTGGGCTTTGCCCTCACGAGTCACAACATTGGGTCCCAGCGTGGCGGTACGTGTTTGCTGCTCTCGCTGCCCACCTTGCAGCGCTGACATGCTTGATAGCCCACCTTCTCGGCGAAGACCTCTACAAAAAGCTGCAGGAGTATCTATCCGAACATCTGAGGGGTCTGGTGGCCGAGTCGAAGGCCCATACGGACGAGGCGCTGCTGGCATTCTACATCCGGGAATGGCAGCGCTACACCGATGCCGCCAAGTACATCCACCACCTCTTCCGGTACCTCAACCGCCACTGGGTGAAGCGCGAGATTGACGAGGGTAAGAAGAACGTCTACGATGTCTACACGCTGCACCTCGTGCAGTGGCGCGACGTGCTGTTCCAGCAGGTATCGGCCAAGGTTATGGACGCCGTCCTGAAGCTCGTCGAGAAGCAGCGCAACGGCGAGACCATCGAGCACAACCAGATCAAGCAGGTGGTTGACTCCTTCGTGTCGTTGGGGCTGGACGATGGCGACGCCTCCAAGACGACCCTCGACGTCTACCGGTTCCACTTTGAGCGCCCGTTCCTCGAAGCCACCAAGGTCTTCTACCAGAACGAGAGCAAACAGTTCGTCGCCGAGAACAGCGTTGTCGAGTACATGAAGAAGGCCGAGGCGCGCCTGAACGAGGAGGAGGAGAGGGTCAAGCTCTATCTCCACCCGGACATTGCGATTCCGCTGAAGAAGGCATGCAACCAGGTGTTGATTGCCGACCACTCCAACATCCTGCGCGACGAGTTCCAGGTGCTTCTGGACAACGACCGGGAGGAAGATATGGCACGCATGTACAGCCTGCTGTCACGCATTCCCGACGGTCTGGACCCCCTGAGGACCAAGTTCGAGACGCACGTTCGGAACGCGGGACTTGCTGCTGTGGCCAAGGTCGCATCGGATGCCGAGAAGCTGGAGCCCAAGGTCTATGTCGACGCGCTGCTCGAGATCCACACTCAGTACCAAGGACTCGTGAAGCGCGCGTTCAAGGACGAGCCCGAGTTCACGCGGTCCCTCGACAACGCCTGCCGGGAGTTTGTCAACCGGAACGAGGTCTGCAAGTCCGGGTCCAATAAGTCGCCCGAGCTGCTGGCCAAGTACACCGACGTGCTCCTCCGCAAGAGCAGCACCGGTGTCGAGGACGCCGAGCTGGAGAGCACGCTCGTCCAGATCATGACCGTGTTCAAGTACATTGAGGACAAGGACGTGTTCCAAAAGTTCTACTCGCGCATGCTGGCTCGCCGCCTGGTGCACAGCAACTCGTCGTCGGACGACGCCGAGACGAGCATGATCAGCAAGCTCAAGGAGGCGTGCGGGTTCGAGTACACCAACAAGCTGCAGCGCATGTTCCAGGACATGCAGATCTCCAAAGACCTCAACGCCGGGTTCCGGGAGCACGTCCAGGGGCTCGGCGCCAAGGGGCTCGACTCGACCTACTCGATCCTGGGCACCGGCTTCTGGCCCCTGCAGGCGCCGGGGACCAACTTCAACCCGCCCGAGGAGGTGGCGGCCGACTGCGAGCGCTTCGGCCGCTTCTACAAGAACAAGCACGAGGGCCGCAAGCTCACGTGGCTGTGGCAGCTGTGCAAGGGCGAGGTCAAGGCCAACTACATCAAGAATGCCAAGATGCCCTACACGTTCCAGGTCTCGATCTACCAGATGGCCATCCTGCTGCTGTTCAACGAGAAGGACCAGAACACGTACGACGAGATTGCGTCGACGACGCAGCTCAACGCCGAGGCCCTCGACCCCTCGCTGGGCATCCTCCTTAAGGCCAAGGTGCTCAACCTCGACCCGGGGAGCACAAAGGTCGGCCCCGGCGCGAGCTTCTCGCTCAACTACGACTTCAAGAACAAGAAGTACCGCGTCAACCTCAACGTGGGCATGAAGTCGGAGACGAAGCAGGAGGAGGCCGAGACCAACAAGACGATCGAGGAGGATCGGAAGTTGTTGTTGCAGGTGTGTATCTCTTTTTGCTTTTGTTTCTTCCTCGAGTGGATACTGATATTGCTCTGTAACAGTCGGCCATCGTGCGCATCATGAAGGCGCGCAAGCGCATGAAGCACCAGCAGCTCGTCAGCGAGACCATCAACCAGATCCGCGCCCGCTTCGTGCCCAAGGTCAGCGACATCAAGAAGTGCGTCGAGATTCTGCTCGACAAGGAGTACCTGGAGCGCTTGGACGATGATGATATCGGGTATCTGGCTTAGTTCCAGACCTGGGAGGATACTGCTTGCTTTGGCATTTCACAGACAGTTTTTGTGTGGCTTTCGTTTTGTTAATTGGAGGCGGGCTGGTTCAATGGCTGGCTGGTTTGGCTGGCTGGTATGCGGCAGTCTGGATGGGCGCTCAGGGGATCACGGGGATATGCACCTCAGAAGTACAACACGGTACCTGGCGGGAACTCATGGAGCTTATGAGATACACAATACACAGTGAAATAGCGCCTGAGCGGGTGGAGCGGGTGGTCTGGTGTTGAGACAGACCATGGTATGGGTTTGCTGAGGGGGGGTTGAATGAATTATGTATGAGTACTTGGTATTCAGAGCGAACATGCCGAATGGGCATGGACATGGACATGGCCGCTGCCGTTTGAGCCTTACCTGCCTATCATGTCTGTACCCCTATGTTGACTGACCTTGTGTACAACTATCATCAGCCTGGGTCATGGTCGTGCCCAGTTACTTGTTAAAACTTGACCTGACACGACTTGTGTCAATTCGTTATGTTGTTCCATTTCTCCTGTAAGCTAGTTCTGTCTGGAGAGATAGGGGCAGGGCTGATTCGCGCTGGTGATTGTCTTGTGCCAACTGCCAGGTGGCCGGCTGCCCCCGACGGTTGGAGGTCATCATGATGCTGATTCATGCTGTGTCGATGAAGGTTGGGCACCCCGTTTGTCTTTTGGCTGTTTACTGTTCATGTGCACATTCAAGGGAAGCCCCTCGCCCCCTTTTTTCTGCTGATGAGGCTAAGGGGCTTGGGGTGTGGTTGGTATAGAGAAGCATGTCACTCATTGAATTCCATTGTTACCCCGATGTTTGGGTTGTTATTGTGCAATCCTACTGAGATTTTGTGGCGACAAGACTTCGAATAACTAGGCCCTCTTGATCCTGTACTTTGTTCGGGTGTATGCTCCGTTGTCCCCAGGGAATGCAAATGACAGAGAAAGGGGCGGACTCTGATCGAGTGAGGAGTGTCATGCAGGTGGCCGTTTTGGGGATAGCGACGATAAATTGGTGCCACCGTCATGCAGTGGTCGAGTTGGTCGATGACGAGGCCGGGGGTAGTGCGGCCGTAGGCTGAGAGGCTGGGTAGAAGGGGAAGTTGTGCGGACTCGGAGAGGTTCTCCCGAGGGCGCTTTTATCCTCATATTTGACTCTTTATTGCCGTTGTCTCTTCTTGAACCCTGAGCCCTCAATTCTGTAACAGGACGCGTGGCCGTTCAAGCCAAATACCCAATACGGACAGGCAAGAGGAGTGTGCTTCTCATGAACTATTTTGAGACGGGCATCTCGCGCGGCCTTCCTGACCCTGACAGCTTTGAAGTGCTTCATTGGCCCGCATCGAGATTCTGCCGCCGACCTGCGCCTCGTTGGGGCCAACCGGCGTGTGTGGCGTGCAACCGGTCTGCAGCGGTGGGCGGCCGTTCCTTTTTCGGGAGCAACTGCCGGTCACACCATCCTGATTCAGCCCTTTTTGAGGGGGTGCTGTTTCTTTTTGCTGCCTGTCGGTGTGCATGTCACCATCGGTCACCAACAGCGGTCGGCTTCCACTTGCGGGGATGAACCAGCCCCTGTGGGCTCGGGACCCAACATGTGCTCCGAGTCGGGGACGAGGACGGCATCTCGGGCACTGTATTTGGTTTGGAGTCAGTTACCTGGTGCAGCCTGTTGCTCCCGAGTCAAGTTAAGCAAAACAATCCAGGCTGCTCCTGTCTCTCGCATTAATAGACGACTGGTCCGAGCATGTCCATCGGCCCCTGACCGCTGTCTGTGGGTTCAAGCGGTGCGGCGATCATGTTGACATTTCCGGGTTCGGCGGAGACGACACGTGGTGGTCGGGGGTCATCACGCCCCGGCGGACGGGACGACGGGAGATTTGGCTGGGGTGGCTCGGCGCCGCGCAAAGAATGTCCCGCCACCCGTAAATAAAAAGCGTCGAGACTTGAGACGTTCCAGTTCTGATGCCCGACCCCAACAAATATCCTGCAATCTCAATGGTCGTGAGGCGCGGAAGGTGAAGAGATGGGCCAACTCGAATCTCACCAGCGGGCCTGAAAATAAAAGGACAGCTGGGGCCGAGGACGGATTCAGAAACCAGCGGCTTGGCGAACGGGGCGAGCAGCGCACCATCATTCAGATCAGCGCTCCCGGATTGTGATTCCGCCGGGTGCTGGCGCCGCGGCTGAAGCTAGCGCTAGCGTCTGAAGTTGAGAACTTTTTTTCTCACCAGCAGTTTTAAGAGTATCGAAATAACGTTCAGATTATCAGAAATCCGGAGCTTTCGAGAAGATATTTAGACATAGTAAATCAGCGAGACTGCGTCTGATTATGGACTCGAGATGGACTCGGGGGGCGAGATTCTGTCAAGGCCGGAGCAAAAGTTGCGTACCCAGAAGGAGCTGCGCTTGAATGATGGTGCGGTCAGTGCGCTGCTGCTTCAACATTTGGGGTCCTGTCATATTACCCGCCGTTACAGTACGATCCGGGCAACCCTGGCTGCCCTGGCTTGCCTGGTTTCCACTGTCTGCTTGGCGCCTGGCTTGGAGACATAACCAGCCTGGCTGCTTTCTCGAGCATTGAGATCAATGTCAAACTACCGAAATGAGAGTCAAAAATAGAAATAGGTCTTTGAATTTGAATTAAGACTCGTCCTCCTGTGCTGCGATATTGTTTCCATGCTGGGTTGGGCCGCGCTAACGCAGGAGTCAGGCTAAGCTTGTAATTACAACCTGGGCTGTATTTCGCATCCTGGCTGCTGCAGGTGGGGCATGGAGTCGAGAGCTCCATGGATGTCTGGAGTTCCTCCCGCCCCCAGCTTTCCGGGGCCAATCCGCTGCAGGTGGTGTCGTGCAGAGCCTTGAACTGACAAAGGGCGGCCCTCCTCCCTCACACGAGTGCACACAGCGTGCAGGCACACACATCACCCAAACCTGCAGGTCAATTCGAGACGAGACGGGTTCCTGCTGCTGACTGGCAACACCAGATCTGAGCCGGGCCAGGTTTTCATCCTCTCGCATTCGAGTCCATCTCGCCCACGGTCCGCGATTATTACGAAAGGTACTCGACCTCGACGACGACATTCGCCGCCTCGCCAGCTTCTTTGCACTCCTCGCATCGGCCAAAGGCGGAATTCGAGCGCCGGGCGGACGCGCCATCAACAGAGAGCTTAAAACTCTGTCCCGGACGGCCGGCAAAGGGTACGATTTCCGATCTTCGGCTGGGCGGGTCTTGTTGCGGCTTCCGTCATTGCGAGCGGAAACCTTCATTTCAATTGAGTCGAGGCCACCCCCTCGGTCCACCAAGGCAACCAACGTTGCAGTCATCGGATCGCCCCGCGCCATCGCGCTTACTGCGAGTGTTCACCCTCGCCGCTTTGGACGGCCGATCGATTGATTCGAATTATCGCTTTCCCGGTCTCATGGCAGTTTGAGGGGAAATTCGAGGACGACATCGCAAGGGCCGGTTTCGCCCAATTCAACACCTCCGCCGTCCGCACGAGCGACGGAGCTCGCATTCGCGTCACCACCGTTGGCCGGCGCACAATCGGATGGTCGTCATGGGGACGTGCATGAGCACCGGCGGGGCCGAGTCGGAGCAGAGGAAACGAAGCAACAAGATTGACAAGGAGCTGGAAGAGGACTCCAAGAAGCTACGGAAAGAATGCAAAATTCTGCTGCTGGGTACGTCACCCTTCCGATCCTGCGGCATATCTGACTTGGGTGATTCTGACGGTGCACAGGCTCCGGCGAGAGCGGAAAGTCGACCATCGTCAAGCAGATGAAGATTATCCACCTAAAAGGCTATTCGCCGGACGAACTCGCCAGCTACCGCCCGACCGTCTACAAGAACCTCCTGGAATGCGCAAAGGCGCTCTGCGGCGCCATGCGCCAGTTTAACATCGAGCCGGTGCTGCCCGAGAACAGGGCATACTGCGACTATCTGCTCGAGTACTCGCTCGATACGAACCCACAAGCCAGGATCGACCCCAAGGTGGGCGTCGCCGTCGAGTCGGTATGGAACGACCCGGCAAAGGAGCAGCTGATGGAGAGGCAAACCGAGTTTTACCTGATGGACTCGGCGGAATAGTCAGTTGCCCGTTCTAACAACGCTTCGGACAAGCGCAGGGCTAACCTTCCGCAGTTTCTTCCAAGAAGCCGGCCGCATCGTCTCACCAAATTACCTCCCCACCGAGACGGACGTGCTACGAGCTAGAACCAAGACGACCGGTATATACGAAACGAGGTTCAAGATGGGACAGTTGAGCATTCAGTGAGTGCAGCAATCATCTCTCAACGACCGAATCGCCATGCTGACTGCGTTCCTCCTGCAGCATGTTTGACGTCGGTGGGCAACGGAGCGAGCGGAAGAAGTGGATCCACTGCTTCGAGAACGTCACGTCAATCATCTTTTGCGTGGCGTTGAGCGAATACGACCAGGTGTTGCTCGAGGAGAGCAGTCAGGTGAGCATGCAGATGAAGGGTTGTGAGTCTGCCATCGCCGCTGACACCGTGTTCACAGAACCGCATGATGGAGAGTCTGTTGTTGTTCGACTCGGTGGTCAACTCGAGATGGTTCGTTAGGACAAGTATCATCCTGTTCCTCAACAAGGTCGACATCTTTAAGCAGAAGCTCGGGCGGTCACCGCTGGGCAACTACTTCCCAGACTACTCGGGCGGGAACGACGTCAACAAGGCGGCCAAGTACCTGCTCTGGAGGTTCAACCAAGTCAACCGGGCGCACCTCAACCTTTACCCACAGTAAGTTTTGCGATCAAGCATTCTTCTTGCACGGCCACATGCTGACTGAAACACCTTTGCAGTTTGACACAGGCCACCGATACCTCCAACATCCGACTCGTGTTCGCTGCAGTCAAGGAGACAATCCTGAACAATGCGCTCAAGGACTCGGGCATTCTCTGATCTCCCGGTTCATCCTCTCGAGCTCATTATCCGATACCCCACTCCACTCGACTCGACTTGGACTAGAAAACAACATCACATTGCGACTTTCTCTTACCTTGCTTGCTGCTTAGAGCGATTTCCCGGGAGCTGGCGACATGCATGACAACGGCGTTGGAGGCGACACTATTTCTCTTTCTCAACAACACGACTGACCGACGGGCTGCTCGCATTCATTACTGCTACTGCCAGATGTTTCCCCCGACTGGGGTGTCCTGCACCGGGCGCTGGCGGCCAATCCTCGGTGGCGACTATACACGACTCTCTGCTTTTAATGCGCGTGCGTTGGTTGTTTTTTTGGGGGGGGGCGGCGTTTGATAACGACACTGCTACTGCTGGGGGAGAGCGTTGATTTTTCTACTACGTATAGTGGCCTACGAAGGACGGGGTTTATACTGAAGAAGGGGATGATGTGCCGGAGAAGGTGGTTCTTGGCGATCCTTGGGGGGTCTGTTGCTTCGCCAGAAAGAGCTGGACGGCATGCGGCGCCTGGGAACGATTCCGGACAAAACTGGGGGAGGAGGAGCCGGTTTCATGAGGAAGCTGGTCGGAATCGGCATGTTTGGCTACGTTATTGGCTATCTCACGTCGTCCTCGCGTGGAGGGCAGGTTTATATAGTCTGCATGGCAGGCGGTTTTGGCGAGCGAACAATGAGACTTTTGCGTCTTTGATCCTGCTCTCCTGACATGAGAAGACCACCGTCGTGGTGTCCCCAGATGGGCAGTGTAAGGGACCAAGAGTAGCACAGCGCTTATAGCACTTTTGCCGTGACCACCATCTTAACCGCCGCGTGAGGCAACGGCGTCGCAGTTCATATCTGCGGTTGCGAACCAATGGGGAAGCGGTTGCATATGTCGACTGTCGAGGATGGCGATGATGTCAGTTCGGTGGAGGCTTGGTTGCAGTGGGGCTTTGGCCAGGTTCCACTATCGGCGGGGTCGCGGAAAGGCCAGGCCCTTCCGCCAAACATCCATCCTGGAGCTGCCCCTCCGATCGACTCTCGACAACTTGAGGAAAAGGGGGAACGGCAACAAATCGTTCTTTCGGTGCCTCTGACTACCGCGCCGCACAGGCAGCGGCACTTGACACTGCGGGCGGCTTCGCCTCCAACGGGATTGCAAAGATCGAGTATTGACGCCGCTTCCGGGAAGCAAGCTGCTCTCGGCATTGGCGGAGGATGGCGTGTTGGGTCTTGGATGCTCCAACTGCCCTGCTGCTGCTGCATCCGACGAGCCCACATGCCACCATGTCTTGGGCGCCGCAGAAAACGCCAATTGCAACCATGGAGACCTCCACTTCCTGGCGAGAAGCGCATTTGTGCATATGCAGGCGATTCGAGGACCCAGTCACGACAGCTTGACGGGCCCAGTCAGAGAGGGGGAGAGACCGGTTCTTGAGCTCACATCGCACACCCTGCTGTGTCTCGCGGTTAGCTGCCAGATGCCAAAGGGGGTGCGGCCTTGTCATTGCCAAGGGCAGCATCTCCTGTCATCCTCGAGGGGCAAGGGAAGCGGAGGCTGGGTGACACGACACTGCGGCAGAGGAAACAGCAGGCAGGATTCCAGACCTGACTGCTGCTGCTACTAAGTTTGGCTGGGCCTCCTTCGGATGTGCAGCCGCGCTTATACATGAACTTGGAGTCTCGCTCATTCCTGGCAGCTTCTCCCGGTTTCAAGTTCCGCGCTTCCTGCCGCTGACTTCCAGGTTTCGAGGTCTCGCTTCCCGCTCATTACCAGGTAGTTTCCGGTCGGGCGCTTTCCTTGCTCGTGATACCAACCCCCATCTTCGTTTTCGTCGGGCGAGACCAGCAGCATCTCTTAATTCACTTCTTTAACCAACCACCACAACAAGTCAGTTCCCGGAAGAGCTGCACCGCCTGGCATCGTCTTATCTCGCTGAAATACGAGTAGCAGGGTACCTTGCCGGTCTCGACCACGGCGAGAGGAGCTCTGTGACAGCTACCCCACTCCCCGCGCAGCTCATCCCCGTCATCCATCAGATCGCCTGAGCCAGGAGCATTCTCACTGTTCCGGTTCCTCTCTCTTCTTCTTCTCTCCAACTTTTGCTCTGGAATTCCAGAGTCTCTTTACAGCTCTGTCACTCCAGATCCAATCCAGACGACGCCAATTGAAGCCGGCAGCATGGCGACGACGACGGACAAGCTCCCGCACCGCGAGCGGCGGCCGTCGATGGGAGCGCCCATTGTCGACATCCAGGGCTCGGTCGGCCCCGCGGGCATCTCGCGGCCCAAGCACAAGCGCACGCTGACGGGTTTTGGCCCGCAGGAGATCAAGGCTGTCGAGGGTAAGCATTTCATCTTTTCTTCTATGGTAAAGTGAATTGGTTTTGCCAGCTTGAGAGATCGAGGGGAAGCTCCCAAGCTCCCCACTCGCTCACTCCAGTTGCCCCTCACCACCAACACCATTGAGTGCGGGGTGACATCAACAATCACAACCACAAGAAAAAATAAAGGCTAATGATACCTCCTCCCAGCCTCCATCCCCGAACCCCAGCGCGCGGCCTGGCTCAAGCACCAGACGAGCGGCTTCACGGACAAGGATGGCTTCGAGCGCGAGGTGGTGCGCCACGTCGAGACGACGCTGGCCCGCAGCATGTACAACTGCGACGAGGCCGCCGCCTATGCCGCTTGTGCTCTCGCCTTCCGCGACCGCCTTATTCTCGAGTGGAACCGGACCCAGCAGCGCCAGACGTTTGCCGACTCGAAGCGTGTTTATTACCTGAGTCTGGAGTTTCTGATGGGCAGGGCGCTCGACAATGCCATGCTGAATGTTGGGCAGAAGGAGCTGGCCAAGGGTGAGTTCAACTCTCAGTAAGCAGTGAGAGTTAATTGCTGACGCGGATGTAGCCGGCCTCGCCGACCTCGGCTTCCGCATCGAGGACGTCATCCAGCAGGAGCACGACGCCGCCCTGGGCAACGGCGGCCTGGGCCGTCTCGCCGCCTGCTTCCTCGACAGCCTCGCCAGCCTCAACTACCCCGCCTGGGGCTACGGCCTGCGCTACCGCTACGGTATCTTCAAGCAGGAGATCATCGACGGCTACCAGGTCGAGGTGCCCGACTACTGGCTCGACTTTAACCCGTGGGAGTTTCCCCGCCACGACGTGACGGTCGATGTAAGTATTTTCAGACTCTAAAAGTAACGGCCGCGGCTGACGTCTCAGATCCAATTCTACGGCCACGTCGTCAAGTCGACCGACGACGACGGCAAGACGGTCTGCCGCTGGGAGGGCGGCGAGACGGTCAAGGCCGTCGCCTACGATGTGCCCATCCCCGGCTACGGCACCCCAACCACCAACAACCTGCGCCTGTGGTCCAGCAAGGCCGCCAGCGGCGAGTTCGACTTCCAAAAGTTCAACAGCGGCGACTACGAGAGCTCCGTCGCCGACCAGCAGCGCGCCGAGACCATCAGCGCCGTCCTCTACCCCAACGACAATCTCGACCGCGGCAAGGAGCTGCGTCTGAAGCAGCAGTACTTCTGGGTTGCTGCTTCGCTGTACGACATTGTCCGCCGGTTCAAGAAGACGAAGCGCCCCTGGAAGGAGTTTCCCGACCAGGTCGCCATCCAGCTCAACGACACCCACCCGACCCTGGCCATCGTCGAGCTGCAGCGCATCCTGATCGACCTCGAGGGCCTCGAGTGGGACGAGGCCTGGAACATTGTCGTCAACACGTTTGGCTACACCAACCACACGGTGCTGCCCGAGGCCCTCGAGAAGTGGTCCGTCCCGCTGATTCAGCACCTGCTGCCGCGCCACCTCCAGATTATCTACGACATCAACCTCTTCTTCCTGCAGACCGTCGAGCGCCAGTTCCCCAACGACCGCGAGCTGCTGCGCGACGTGTCCATCATCGAGGAGTCGCAGCCCAAGATGGTGCGCATGGCTTTCCTGGCCATCGTCGGCTCGCACAAGGTCAACGGCGTCGCCGAGCTGCACTCGGACCTGATCAAGACGACCATCTTTAAGGATTTTGTGCGCATCTTTGGCCCCGACAAGTTCACCAATGTGACCAACGGCATCACGCCGCGCCGCTGGCTGCACCAGGCCAACCCGCGCCTGTCGGAGCTGATCGCCAGCAAGACGGGCGGCCACGGCTTCCTGACGGACCTGACGGAGCTGAACAAGCTCGAGCTGCACATCGAGGACAAGGCGTTCCGCAAGGAGTGGGCCGAGATCAAGTACGCCAACAAGGTGCGCCTGGCCAAGCACATCAAGGCCACGACGGGCGTGACCGTCAACCCGGCCGCGCTGTTTGACGTGCAGGTCAAGCGCATCCACGAGTACAAGCGCCAGCAGATGAACATCTTTGGCGTCATCCACCGTTACCTGACGCTCAAGGCCATGGCCCCCGAGGAGCGCCAGAAGCAGATGCCGCGCGTGTCCATTTTCGGTGGCAAGGCGGCGCCGGGGTACTGGATGGCCAAGCAGATTATCCACCTCATCAACAATGTTGGTGCGGTGGTCAACAAGGATAAGGACATTGGCGATCTGCTCAAGGTGGTTTTCCTCGAGGACTACAATGTCAGCAAGGCTGAGTTGATTATTCCCGCGTCGGATATCAGCGAGCATGTCTCGACGGCTGGTACTGAGTGAGTATTCTACTGGTCTTATGAGTGGGACTGAACTGACAAGTGACAGGGCCTCGGGAACCAGCAACATGAAGTTTGTGCTCAACGGCGGCCTGATTATCGGCACCTGCGACGGCGCCAACGTACGTCCCCCCAAGACTCAACCCTATGAGGATTCTACTGACTGTTACAGATCGAAATCACGCGCGAGATCGGCGAGCAAAACATCTTCCTGTTTGGCAACCTGGCCGAGGAGGTCGAGGAGCTGCGCCACGCGCACCTGTACGGCGGCGAGCAGGCGCAAAAGATCGACCCTGCCCTCTCGGCCGTATTCGACGAGATCGAGAAGGGCACGTTCGGCAACCCGCAGGACTTTGCCGGCATGATCTCTGCGGTGCGCGACCACGGCGACTACTACCTGGTGAGCGACGACTTCTCGAGCTACGTCGAGGCGCAGAAGCTGGTCGACGAGGCGTACCGCGACCAGGAGAAGTGGGTGACGAGGTGCATTGAGAGTGTGGCGCGCATGGGCTTCTTCAGCTCGGATCGGTGCATCAATGAGTATGCCGACGAGATTTGGAATATTGAGCCGCTCAAGGTGGAGTCTGAGAATAAGGGGGCTTCGTCCTCTTAGGGGGGGAAGCGGAGTATCGGTCCGCTCAAGCTCAAGGTGGAGGTGGACCGTGATGTGGATGTCAAGGGGGCGGGGGCGGGGGCGGGGGGTTCTTCCTCTTAGGAGGGGAATGGGAATGGGTGGACTTGGGCGAGGATTAGGCGGGTGTCAGAGGATATGGGGGTGCAGTATGGGGTGCAGGGGAGTTTGAGGGGTGGCGGGGGAGATTCTGGGGATGAGAGTGGTGGTGATGATGGGCTGGGGGAGCATGAGGTACTAGCAGGATATGAGCATCAATATCAGGCGTATGCGATGGTCAGTTTGGGTGAGCAGCATTATCCGATGGAGTCGCAGGGAGCTTATGGGATTGGCGAGCATGACGGCTAGGAGCAGGATCACGCGAAACCTTCGCAGCAGCCTCGTCATGGCGATCTCGAGGGTACTGACAAGCGGTTCTCGTCTGCCTCGAAGCCCGACAACCAAGAGCGCTCTCAGGACTCGGCAAACATCGACGATGGTCGCGCGGACTCGTCACGGCAGTCCTTGGATTCTGGCATGGCGTCTTCAGAGGGTACGACAAGGGTGGCCTTGGATGAGGGGTTGCGCGAAACTCACTCTGGTAACGCCACGCCACGGCAATTCTTGATCCAGTTCCGCAGGGACCTGGGTGAAGAGCAGCGGTCATCCGAGGATACCGCTCTGCACCTGGTGTATGGCGAGTCCTCGACAACACAGCAGCAGCAGCAGCAGCAGCAGCCATCTGGCCTTGAAGAACAGGAGCACGGTTTGTCGGGGGGGTTGACAAGGGTTGCGTCGGACGGGTTGCCGCCCCCGTACGCTGCAGTGCCGTCGTCGTCGTCGGACACGGTGCTGTATTTTGGGAAGTTTGGCGGTGATGGTTCGTTGCCGACTGCTCAGGATGCCAATCCACACTCTGGGGGGCACCAGGGCGAGGGGGCTGGGGAGGGTCTGGATGATCTGAGATGGTGGCAGAAGTTGATAGCGGTGTTGATGCTATTGGGGTTTGTGGTCTTGGGTGTGGTCTTGGTTGTGGCTTATGTTCTGTTTGTTCTTTGGCTGTGCAAGTGGGTGTTTCGTGTTGTTTACTTTCTGGTGCGCTGGGTCTGGAGTTAAGTTAGGTTGGATGGTTGGTTGTTGTAATCAGGGCTTTGTTCGGTAGGAGTAGGTAGTGGCTGTAAGGTATTGTTATTACCCAAAGCGGTGCTTGTTTCTCTTTCATTAGAAATGACAGCGGTGCTGGGTTGATGTTCCTGTTGAGCCCCGTCTCTGAGTTTGCCTGTGTGTTGATGAACATGTCACGGTCTCTATGAACCAAGACATGCAGTGGTGAGCCTGAGCGGTCGTTTTCTTCTTTTCTGCAAGGATGATACTTTCAAAAGAGTATGCTTGCATTCAACTTCAGAATTTTGAATCACCTCACTAATAAGAGCTTGTGTCTCCTGCTCTTTCTGTTGTTGTGGACATTGTGGTAGCTACCGTAGTCTCTGTATGGTGTTCGAGTTGGTCACCCAATTTCCTTAGTTAATAATCGTATTACCGTATTCAAGCCTCCCACTTGGCTCAAGACAAGAAAATGTCTTCTTTGCTTTTCTCTTTTCACTATCATCGTCTTTGTCTCTTGCTTTGGCCATCTCGGTGAAGTTTGGTTCCTGGCCCGCTGGGAAATGGGCTAGGGGTCTCGGCTGCTCCACTTGCAGCGTGGCTTTGGTGGGCCCAGCTCTTGACATGTGCAAAGCACGATATGGTACCTGTATCTTACGAATTTTTCTGCTGTTAGGTACGGGCGTGTACAAAGCTTAGGGCGAGGCTTCAATTCGCCGCCTTTTCCTGAGATCTTTCATTATCTCAAACAATTCAGCTCGATATGGTATCAGCTGCTTGGTGATGCCGTCCTGCGGCGTTCAATTCGGCTGGTTTTCGACGTGAAGTCTGCTGAGGTGGGGTAGAATATGACGTCACTGCGCATGAAGCTGAGATGCAGTTTTGTGGCACCCCAATTTTCCGCAGCTGGGCATAGGCCTGTTCAGTGTTCCATCTCCAGCACCTGCGGCTTGTCGTCATCGCGTTGGGGATTGGGAGACTGGAAAGGCTGCAGAGGATCGATCAGGGTCCTCGAGGTGGAAACACTGCACACTCATCACCCCCTTGTTGGGATGTGGTACGATTGTTCCCGCGAGTCGTAGGCTAACAGTGTGCATTGTCGACTGATCAGTTTGCCGCCCCCTGATGATCTGTGCCCGGCCGTTTGGGTAGGCGGCTAAGAACATTGATCGGGCTGGAGGCGGCGATGGCAAAGAGCGCGAGTCGAGGGCTGCCCCAGTTCTCATTGACCGTCCGTTGTGTCTGAAAGCACAGGAGTTGGTCCCTGAAGGGTCCAGTGCCCGGAGATTATCCTCCGCCATGGCTCCCTCCACCGCCTCGATGCTTCCACAGATGTGTTTTACCCAAGAGACGCCAGTACACGTGTATTACGGTCAATAACACAAGCGTCCACCTACGTACCGTAGGATTCGATCCAGTTTCGATGGCCCGCCGGCTGAGGAGGAATCGGGAAACCGATTCTTGGCATGTTGCTGGCTTGTGTTACGACAGGGGTTGGAACCCCGCCATGCAACCCAGCTACGTCATCGCACTGCTCCTGACAGAGGGGAGCTGAGGAGCTTGCCGATGGACCTCGATGAGGCCCCGGCGCAGCTGCGCTGCTGCAGGTGCCGTGGACCAATCCACCACAGCGGGGTTGTCGCCGACTGCGTTGGGTCAGGGTTCATCGGGGACTCTGGTAATGTCCAGCAGCATCGGACGAGGAAAGGATGGTAAGGTGCAGAGCACAAGAGGCCAGGCGAATTCCGCGGGGTTCTCGGTAAGGTACAGGGGCGAAACTCGAAACGACATGGCGATGGCGAGGAAAACGCAATTGGCGATAGGCATCCGTCCGAGCCTATCGATGCATGGAAGACTAGAAGCAGCAACTACACCGCCAGCCAACAAAGGCGATGTGCTGCTGCAGTGCTTGCAGTTTTGGTTGTGGAGACCAACGCTCGGGAGGACGGGAAAGCGGGAATGCCATGGAACTGGGCCGCTCCAGGCATGCGCTTTCTCCAAAAAGTGCAAACCGGCCCCGCGTCGCACCTTGGACCCGTCACGCCAGCCGCGCCATCCCAGCTTCATGTGAGCAGCTGGCCCGAAATCCTGAAATGCCTCTGCTGCACCCGGCCGCCGTTCTCATATTAGCCTGACCCGCTGCCGGATCTCCCTCGTGGTTCTCCTCTTCTCTTCCACTCACTCGGTAGACGACGCCAATCTGGTCCCTCGACTCGACCTCGATACTAACTCTGGGCGGGTGAGTAGCCGCCAATGGCACAAGCTGCTATCACGCGTGGATAGATTGAGCGCTCTGACACGGCTTGTTGGACAGCGCCAAACCGGTGGTTACGAGGCGACACGACGCGGAAGAATCCCCCCAGAGCGATATCGATCCAAGCGACGTTCGAGACCGCTCTCGAGAGATTGCATAAGACGGCAAACAGGAACGGGTGAACCCAGTGTCCTGTCTTTTTGCCTGCCGGCCAATCACCACCTTCTAGCGGCCAGCTGCTATCGACGGACCGCCCTCCGTGCACTCTCTCCCCCAAGCCAAGTTCTGCATCGCAACCGCAGTGACGTGAAAAAAGCTGATTGCCCTGATCTCGGACTGCAGGTTGTTGAAACGGCGCTGGTAAGCGGCCCCATATAATCCACTCGGATGCACCTCGCTGCTTGGTTCGGCTGTTTTGCTGTTTTGCTTGTTGTCTCCAGCAGCAGCAGCGCCGATTGGAGATCGCTGAGCTAAAATCCGTCGATTCGCCATCCAGAACCCGATTCAGAAGCACCCGAGCCCCGCTGTTACGCCCCTCCCCAACTCCCTCCCTGCCATCGGCCCCGGACAGTTAAGAAACCATCGCCCAGGAGATCGATCTCCGCGATTATTATCCATTCTTTGCTGCCTCCCGATAAGGCTCGTCTGTCAACCGCCCACCACCGTCGTTCATCACCAAACAGCGGCCCAGCGCGTATCCCTTTGAAGCTCAATTCGGCCTCCTGCCGCATTCCGTCGCTGCCCCGCATCTTCTTCGAGACCTCGTTTCCGACGCGCCATCACATCACCCGCCATGGCCGAATTCGTCCGCGCCCAGATCTTTGGGACCACCTTCGAGATCACCTCGAGGTGCGAAGCTTCGATACAATTTTGGCAAAGAGGGGATGGCTGATTTCGCGACAGGTACTCCGACCTCCAGCCGGTTGGCATGGGTGCATTCGGGTTGGTCTGGTATGCATCGATCCTCTGTCGAAACCAATGTTGCATGGATTGGCTGCTGACCACGCGCTTGCACGCAGCTCCGCGAAGGACCAGCTCACCAACCAGAATGTCGCCATCAAGAAGATCATGAAGCCTTTCAGCACCCCCGTGCTGGCCAAGAGGACATACCGCGAGCTGAAGCTGCTTAAGCACCTGAAGCACGAGAATGTGGGTTTCCCGCGGCCTACAGCCCGCTGACGGCAATAACTGACCGTCTTGCTCGCGCAGGTCATCTCGCTCAGCGACATCTTCATCTCCCCGCTCGAGGATATGTAGGTGGTGGCGGTTGCGCGATCGAGGGGACACCGGCTGACATTCCCCAGCTACTTCGTCACCGAGCTGCTGGGCACCGATCTGCACAGGCTACTCACCTCGCGGCCCCTCGAGAAGCAGTTCATCCAGTACTTCCTCTACCAGATCATGGTGCGTCTCTGCAGTTCCCCCAAGCTGGCGGCGGACACGGCTGACAGTTGAAAAAGCGCGGCCTCAAGTACGTCCACTCGGCCGGCGTGGTGCACCGCGACCTGAAGCCCAGCAACATCCTGGTCAACGAGAACTGCGACCTCAAGATCTGCGACTTTGGCCTGGCGCGCATCCAGGACCCCCAGATGACGGGCTACGTGTCGACGCGGTACTACCGCGCCCCCGAGATCATGCTCACGTGGCAGAAATACGACGTCGAGGTGGACATCTGGAGCGCCGGCTGCATCTTTGCCGAGATGCTCGAGGGCAAGCCGCTGTTCCCGGGCAAGGACCACGTCAACCAGTTCTCCATCATCACGGAGCTGCTCGGGACGCCGCCGGATGATGTGATTAACACGATTGCGAGCGAGAATGTGAGTGCCTTTGGGATTATTGAGTCTGGGAAGCTGAGAGCTGACTGGATTCAAGACGCTGCGCTTCGTCAAGTCCCTCCCCCGCCGCGAGAGGCAACCGCTCAAGAACAAGTTCAAGAATGCCGATCCACCGGGTATGTCTTCAGACATCTACGCTTTGGGAATCATATACTGACCTGCACAGCCATCGACCTGCTCGAGCGCATGCTCGTCTTCGACCCCAAGAAGCGGATAACGGCCGCCGAGGCCCTGGCCCACGAGTACCTGGCCCCTTACCACGACCCGACCGACGAGCCCGTCGCCGAGGAGAAGTTTGACTGGAGCTTCAACGACGCCGATCTGCCTGTCGACACGTGGAAGATCATGATGTGAGCTCACAACTCGAGGGAACTAATGCGTGGATGAATTACTGACATGGTTCCGAACAGGTACTCGGAGATCCTCGACTACCACAACGTCGAGGCCGCCAGCGTCGCCGCGCAGGACCAGCAGTACCTTGCTCAATAGAACTGGGCGTTGTTGACCCCCCCGGAGGAGTACTGACGAAAATATATAACGGATTACGGGACGGGCCGGGAGATGATGGGATGCGGAATCGCTGATAATGGCTGCTGCTTTTTATTGGCGTTGGGAAGATGGGCTTATGACTGATTGGCTTTGTTTTGGTCTTGGTGTGTGTGTCTGTCAAGGAGATGAAGACAAAAGAAACAGACAAAAGAGATGGAAACGAAGGAAAACAGGACCGCTGTAGAGCAAGGGCGAAGGGGATAGCCTAAGGCATACGGTCGATGAGCTGCGGCAGGTTGCGACAGGGGAGATTGGACGGGAGCCTCGTGGTTGAGGCTGTGGTTCGCGTGTATGTTGACAGCAAGAACAGCCAAGGCGGTGATTGCGCCTAAGAGGGAAATGACAACCTCATGGTCGTCGAGATGACAACTGAAGAGGACAGAGCCAGGGTTTGGATCCTTTGGGTTGGTTTCGTTGGCGTGTAGTGTTAGAAGCACTGCCTTGGGAGGTATTTCTTTACGAGAAACTAGATGTTTGCGTTAATACTTGTTGAGCTCCTGTCTTTGCTTCTTTCTTTACTTTGCTCTCTTTTCTTTATTCTTGTGTGATTTCTATGGAGTGTACTGGTAATATTACTGCTTAGTATGTAATTACATGAAACATTTTAATCGCCAATTGAACCTGAAGCCTCTCGCCTGCCGGCTGCCAAAGGCAGGGTTGCACCGAGGTCGGCAGTGAAACGGCGAGGAAATGCCAAGCGACCAGTTGAAGTTTCGCACGTCACTCATGCACATGGGGTCATTTTGGACTCGGCCTGCTTCGGCCTGGGTTTTAGCCCTGTGCTAGCAACGAGCAGCGACAGTTGGCCCGTGAGAATCTAACCTACGACATCTTTGGTGGTTAGCTGATGTTTGATGTTACATCCCAGGATTTCTGTTGTTTCTTCTTTTATCAGGGAATTGTTGATTGAGGTGTTTATTAGCTGCCCCTCTTCAATCGGGACCCGCTGTTTTTTGACCCCGTGTCGATTCTCGAACGTTATTTTGGGAACCTCCGACTCGGCACCCGCAAGGTTCCAGCCCTTCATCGACGTCGAGGGTTGACGAAGTCCGCAGACGAGAAAGCGAATTGTGTCGAGACTCGAGACTGACAAGAAGACGGCCAATTGCTTGCGGCGCGGTGTGATAGCATCATTCGCATAGTAACAGCTTCAACATTTGACTAGACCGGAGACTCGACAGAAGGACACGAAACACCGATCAAGAGACGAGACAAGACGAAACGAGAGAAGCGACGCGCTCCCCAGCCATGTCCGTCCCTCCGACGCCCACCACGGACAAGGGCGCCCGGCCGGGCTTCATCCCGCTCGTCTGCGTCGTCGACTTCCACCATGCGCGCGGGCCCGAGGTGGAGCGCTGGTTCGGCGTCGACGACGGCCGCGATCCCGCCGCCGAGTACGACTGGACCCTGCTGCCGTTCATGGCGCTCAGCGACGGCGCCCATGCGTATGTCTTCTTTTCCCTTCGAGCCCCAACTTTGGCTAATAACAGCACCTGAGTCTAGCCTAGCCGAAGACTTCTCGTACTTCACCCTCCTCCGCCCGGCCACCACCGACTCCTCCTCCTCCTCCCCCTCCCCGGCAACCTCCCTCTTCGGCATCTCGTGCACCCGCCAGATGGACGCCTCGCAGCTCCTCCACCGCCCCGCCGACGTGACGCGCTCCACCGTGCAAAAGGCCGTCGTCGTCATCGCAGACAGCCCCCAGTACTTTGGCATGCTGCGCGAGCGCCTGAGCGTCGTGACCAAGGCCTGGTTTGCGCAGCGCGAGTTTGGCGATGTGGATATTTTGAGACGGTTCCAGGAGAGTCTGGCGGATGAGAAGAGGAGGGGGTTGATGCATGAGGACGAGGATCGGGATCAGTATTTGGGGTTGAGTTTGCGGGAGCTGGTGAGGGAGTTTAGGTGGCAGACGCTGGTGTTGTTGAAGTGCTGTTTGTTGCAGCCGAAGGTGGGTGGCAAGGAAGCAGATGTGTCTCGAGGGGTTTGGTTGCTGATTTAGGCTGTAGATGCTCTTCTTTGGCACGCGCTGCGAGCGGCTGTGTCTGACGCAGTTTTCGCTGATATCGCTAATACCGGGGCTGCTGCGCAACCTGCAGGACTCGGCCGGGCCGGAGCTGGACAGCTACGAGAGGAACCTGACGATGCCGACGAGCTTGCGGACGAGTGATCGGAATTCTTTGCTGTCGTACATGGGCTTGCCGCTGCAAATATTTGGCAAGGTATGCCCGAGACCCCCTCCTCCTAACCTGAAGATGAAGCTTACACAAATGTCAGGGAAGCTTGTTTGGCCCTTACACCCCCCTGCAGCAACTCGACATCCTCGCCGACTTTGGCACCAAGTCGTACATCGTCGGCAGCACCAACTCGCTGCTCCTCCAGCAAAAAGACCGCTACAGCGACATCCTCATCAACCTCGACGAGGGCACCATCAACGTCACGTCCCCCTCCCTCAAGGCCGCCCTGCAGCTCTCCACCCCCGACCGCCGCTGGATCGACTTCATCACGCAAAACGTCAACGACACGTGGGACGACGCCAACCCGAGCCGCCCCAAGACCATGGGCTACGTCGGCAGCGAGGAGTTCATCCGCGTGCAGTTCGAGGAGTACCTTCTCTCGCTCATTTCTGCTGTCAAGTACCGCGCCCACCTGGCGCGACACGCGCAGAACCCGCGCATCATGCTTCTCCCGGAAATCGACGGCGACCCGTCGCTCGACTTTGGCGCCGATTTCATCGAGGCCTGGACGCGCACCGAGAACTACCGCATCTGGAACGCGAATACCGACTCGCATCTGTTTGATATCGTCGAGCCCAAGCACCCGTGCGCGGGCGGGTTGACGATTGATGATATCCAGCGGCGGATCACGCAGCAGGTGCAGGACCTGCATTGGGACGAGCGGTTCGCGCAGGGAAAGGAGGTGTTGGGGCGGAATTTGGCGGCCGGCAGGGAGAAGGCGAGTACCCTGTTCAACAAGCTGTATGCGGATATGGAAGCGCTGAGGGAGGCGCAGCGGAGGAGGAATGAGGAGGCTAGGGCTCAGCAGCAGCAGCAGCAACAGCAGCAATCAGGGAGTAATGGCGGGAGTGAGAAGAACGGTGGGACGGGAGGTGGTGTGGATCTCGCCAAAGCACAGCAGACAATGCAAGCAGTCGGGAGCAAAGCCGGCGCGTTTGTCAACAGCTGGGCGGCTTGGGCTGGGGAGAAGAGGCGTGCGGCGTGGGGCGGGAAGTCGAGTGATAACAACAACAGCAGCAGCTCTCCGACGACGAGTAGTGGCGGCAGTGGGTGGGGGACGGGTTGGGTAAAGATCAACAAGAACCGGCATTCTCAGATACGGCAATCTCAGAATCGGACGAGCGGATCCGACGACGGCAACACGTTACGGACGTCGACTTCGTCTGGTAGGGGAGAGCATCAGCCGCTCAACAGCAGAGACTCGATTAGCGGCGAGTCGATGCTGGATGAGGTCGGGTCGGAGAGCGCCCTGTCGTCGCCTAGGAAGTCGAGGCCACAGTCGGCGGCGGGTGCAGGAGCGGCGCCAGCGGGCCGGGAGGCGGTGTCAATGCCTGTGTTGGATGAGAAGGCAAATGGGAGTGGGGATCGGAAAGGAGATGTCGATCCCGCGCCAGCTCCAACAACGGCCTTCTCACAAGGACCGAGGGGGACGGAGGATGATGGCCCAGAGCCAGAATCGTCTCCGCCATCGGCGAACGCTGCCACGACGGAGGCGGCTCAGACGCAGGAGGTTTGGGAGAAGAGGTAGCGAGACGGGATGAGGGGTGGGTTGTCTGAGGCCAAGTGATGGTCGTTGTTGTTCTTTTGGCTGGTGCGGCAGCACATTCATGACGGTAATGATTAGACTCTGGGTGGGGAACGCATGTTGGGCGAGGCGAGGCTGTATCGCTTTGGTGGCTGGAGTGGTTTTGGAAATACACACTGCATGGCGACAGGAATGAGATACCGTTCTCCTCCACGCTACCCCTTTTGGAGTACTTACAGGATCAAGGCATTCTTCTTGACTTCCCAGTGTTCTTTCTCATCCCTCCTATGGCTGACCTCTTCGCAGTTCTTGGCCAGGGTTGTGGAATGCCGAAGGGGTGCATGGCGTCGGGCTGGGTTCAGCCGCACCCGCGTTTCCCAACTTTGACAACCTCCCCGCCGCCACAAGCACAGCTGAGGGCAGCTACCGACGCCACGATGCTTGTCGACGTGGAACGGCCCGTTGCGGGCTTTCCCCGCCCTCAACTCAGGCATTTACGCCTCTTCCTCTCACAACAATCTCGCCAAGGTGCCCGGCATACCTTGGCTACTGCGAAACCATGGCCGACTTGGAGATCTACACGGGGTTGTGGTGGGACTACGCGGCGGACGCCGCGGTGCTCACGCTGTCCGTCTCATCGGCGGCATATCGTAGGTTAAGCCCAAGGCTTTTTACCCCGTTCCGCAGTGAAATCACTGACATTACTGGCAGTCATCTCGGGCCTGACCCTGCTCGTCTCGCTCGCGGGCATCGCCCTCTGGACCATGGTCGCCTACATCTGGCACCAGTCGGGCGTGTCCCCCGACGGGCCCGTCGACTACCGCCATCTCCAGCTCCAGGTGCTCCTGCGCAACGTGACGACGCCAGCGTCAGCCCTCCTTCACGCAGCCAAGCTCTTTTTTGCCTGGCCCAAGACGGGCGGACCCTCGCACCGCGCTCGGCTGCTTGTGCTGGCGCTGACGGCGGGCCTCATAATGGCCCTGTTCGGCGTGGCGGGCGTGTTTGTGGGCGCCGCCGTCGCGAGCCCGTCGCAGGAGGATGTTCTGGTGCTTGCGAAGCCCATTGTGTGCGGCGACGTAAGATCAGCGTTCAACCAGAGTGCCAGCGGCGAAGTATACTCGTCCTTCTATGCGTGGAAATCGAGCCAGGCGTTCCGGGCACGCGAGTACGCCAAGGTCTGGTACGCCGGCAACGTGTCCCTGGCGACGGCCGGGTCGTCGGCCTACCCCGTCCGCCGACTGCCGTATACGACATCAAGGGTGCCCTGCCCGTTCTCTGGTGGGAGATGCAGGTTCACCATGGACAATACCTCGGACGCCGACACGGCCATGGCGTTCGACACGGGCCTGCTTGACTCGAGCGCGCACCTGGGCATTAATGGACCGGTCCAGCGGTCGGTGCAGTTCCGCCGCAAGACGACGTGCATGCCGTTCAAGGCGGCCGATCTGTGGCTGAACCACTGGCTGAACCCGGACGACAACCAGACCTACGCGGTGCTCCTGGCGGGGCCGTACCAGGGGAACAATTTTACGAAGATGTACAACGAGCAGCTGACCCAGATGGGGCTGGGTTACTATACCGGGTGAGTACTCCTCCCCTCAAAACCGTCCCGTTAACGGGAACTGATGCGTAAACAGGGCGGTATCATACAATCCCAGCGCCCCCGTACCCGGCGGCTGGACCCCGATCCCGCTGCTGGCGCGCAACGACTCGGTCGTGCACCTGTTCAACATCCTCGCCAACACCATCAACTACTTTGGCCTCACCGCCGACCCCATCTTCCTGGTCAGCGGCAAGTTCAACCGCACGTGGCCCGACACGGGCCTGACCGTCTACTTTGCCGACAACTTTGTCACGACGCTCGTGTGTCTGGATCAGTACCAGTTTTGTAACCCGCGATATGGCTTGTGCACGGCTGAGTTGGATCCCGTGGGGGCTATGCTCCAGTTGCGGGATGTCAATCCGACGAATTACCAGATGGATCTTGTCAGGAGGATCGTCGAGATACTCACTGACGCCGATATGTTCTCCTCAGGGGTGGGCAATCTGGGAGTATCCGGTGAGCACCTCATCTTTATCCCCCTTCACTGCCCCGTTCTTCTCGCAGAACATTGGACTAACACGAAGAAACAGGCCTCCTCGCAAACGAACTTGTAATCCGCGACTCCCTCTCCCCCGCCCTGCCCCCCGACCAATGGATCCGCGAAGTCCGCCTCTGGTTCGAGACGGGCCTGGCCACCATCCAAGAACGAACCCTCCTCATGCTCGACATCTCCCCCTTCAACTCGTCTGATGGCTCGTTCAACCTGCGACCTATGACGATTCGGACGGGAGAGGATCTTGAGGCCGGGGAATGGGAGTGCAGTAATCAAAAGATTCGCTCGCGGCCGGGACAGGCGCAGAATTTTAGTGTGGTGAGGTTGGTTGCCGTGGTTGTGGCTGCTGGGACGGTGTTGGTGATGGGGTTGGTGGTTGAGCCGTGCGTGGGGTTTGTGAGGAGGGTGCGTGGGAAGAAGCATCCCAGCGGGATGCCGCGGCGTGGGCAGGTGAGGCAGTTTGCGCGGGCGGCGGATAATTTGTACTGGCTGCTGCATGCTGGATTGCGAGGGTCAGGGGCTGGGGGGTTGCCGTGGCGGTATGGGGACGGGGGTCATGATGGGAGTGAGGAGGGGGTTGTCCGTGATGAGGAGGTGCCGATGTTGGATGTGCCGGGTCAGTTCTGGCCGCCTGTGAATGAGGTTGGGTCTTGGGCGCCATTTTATCGGTGCGGGCGGCTTGATTACGCTGTTGATCATGACGCGACTGGCTATGGGGAGACTTCTGCGGTCCCTGAGACGGTGCAGAACGGGTGTCCTATGGAAGGGACTGTCCCGGCTACGGGTGCAGACGCTCAAAGGTAGCTAATCAGGTGATGAGGAGGCAGACACGGAGGATGAGCGCTGATGAGTTGATTACTTCTACCCCTTGTGGTGGGCTCAGTTGGAGCCGAGAGAGCTTGAACTGCCCACAAATGTCCCATTTGATCACGAGAACTGAACTCGGGGAGTGTGATTTTCTCCAACACTGTGAACTGCCTAGACCATTGGGCCCGTGCCATGATTGCGTAAGATACATCATGATGTGGCCATGCTTTCAACATAGTAGGAAGAACATAACAATTCCTCGCTGGTGGTTCGTGGATGGGCGTAGAGACTTTTGCCCCCCCTTATCAATGTCCGCCACACGCGCCAAACAAATATATCACAAGGACCCTTGATTCGCAAACTGCCTGTTTCACACACTCGTTGTTTATCACTAATTACGTGTACTGACCATGGGACTCGGGTGACGACATCAACCACGGCGGCCCCGTCTCGAGCTTGGCTTGGGTACAAATACAAGCCCAACCCGTCCGCATCCTGCTTCCCCGTGGACTCAACTCACCTTGAAGTAAAGCATCAACACATCCATCATGTCGTCATCACGCACCAGGACGCTCCCCCTGCGTCCCAGCCCTGAATACTGCCCCCCTCGCGCGCTCCTCTCATCGCTCAACGGCGCCAACTCATGGCTGTTGTCGTTGCCGCGCCCGGCCGAAGAGCGCGCCCGCCCCGGCAGCAAGGCCTACTTCCACGCAGTCCTCAACCCCTGCTTAACCGACCCGACAACCGTCGGTGCGACTGCCGCCGGCCCCTCACGCTCCCCGTCGTCCGCAGCGGTCCCCTCTCGCTCCTCCGCTGGCCCCTCGCGTTCCTCGTCGCGGTGCGTCACCGGGGTGCCCTCGCTGAACAGCCCGAGCACGAGCCGCGTCAACCAACTCGCCGAGGTGGAGGACATCATCAGCCGTATTGAAGAGGCGGCTGTATGCGGGAACTTCATCGCCTCCCCCGCAAACAGCACAGCCGTCGACGCAATCCTGCTCAACGTCCCCCACCCCGACCATGATCTCGACGAGGCCACACTGCGCACTTTCCGCCCGCAAACCCCCGTCCTCGCCACGCCCGACTGTCTCGCCGCGGTCCGGCGCTGGAACCACTTCCGGAACCTCACCGAGATGCGCGGCCTGGACTCGGACTCGGACTCGGACTCGGACTCAGAAAAAAGCGCCCTCCTCCCAGCCTGGCTGAGCGTGTCCCGCCTGCCGGGGGACCACGAGCTCGACTTCTGCACGGCCATCGTCTACTCTCCTCCTTCCCCCGCCCAGGAGGAGTATGAGCATGATGAGCCCAAGGTGTTGCTCTACTCGTCGAACGGTGTAACATGCTCAAGCCCGAGCTTCCTTCGGGTTCTCTTCAGGCCTACCTGGCCTATTTGGAAAACTTGAATGAATGCAGACGTCAGGAGGACTCCCTGGGTGCGGTCCGGGTTGGAGCAGGAGAAGGTCCATGTCAGCAGAGGCGGAGAGGGGGGTGTAGGAGAGCCGAATCCTTTGGCGAGCTGGAGAATTGGGGGGTGTCATGTTCTCGGGTGGGCACTGGAATGGCTTGGATGTGAAGGGGACGGGTATGATTAATAGGGATGCGGGCTTTTCCTCATGGTGGATTCCGAGGTGACGGCGCTGTTTCGTTCAAGGAGATGGGATGATACCCGTTGTGCTTATCTAGGTTCTCACGGCTATTGATACCGGATCATTACGTGTAGATATTGAAGCGTTCCATTAGTCTCAACTTGGTATTGTGAGTTTCTATAACTGTGACAAGAGGGCGTTGACGCTGAAGGACGGGACATAAGCCCGCCAGACTTTGACTCAGGTTAGACGACAACATGTAGGTACACTGACAGTGTTACAGGATATTCGTATGACAACCGCCTAATACGACCCTCCTTCACCTGCCTGTCCAGACCCCATCTAACAGTACAAGACACCACACCATTACAAGCCAAAACCCATCCAAGACAATTGCTCTGCCCTCTCAGAGGCCATTCCTGTCTATCCCTATCCCTCCCGCTCAAAACCAGCTCGCTGTCTGCAGGCCTCCCCAACCGAGTTATCACCCGCTATACCCCAATGCCTCTAACTACTCATACACGCACCAAGGTAGGTAGGTAGGTGTCAGCTTCCTAATCACACACCCCCACATCAACATCCATATCCGTGCTCTCCCCCGCCGGCGCAACGACGCCATCCGGCCCCTCGCCCTGAATCACCTTCCCGCCTTCATAGGTAATCCTCCGCCAGCCACACTCCTCGCTTGGGTCCTTGACGAGCTCCATCGTCGGGAAGTAGTGATCGTTCTTCTTCATGGTGACGACCCAGGGGACGCTGTCGAAGGTCATGGCGCGGAGGCGGAAGTCTGCAACACATATTAACACCTTATCACCACGATTGATGGGAAGATGGGTCGGGGTTGGGGATGTGTGGGTGACTTACAAGTATTATCCGGAATCTTGACCACCTCCCTCAAAAAGCTCTCCAAGTCCGGCGTCGCCTTGCCATTGACATGGGTAATAAAATTCGTCGGCGCCAGCCCATACTGGTACGCAGGCGACCCCCTCGTCCGCGCCGAGACATACACCTCGCTGAACAGCTTGCTGATCTGCTGCCTGACAGCATGGTGCGGCGCATGGAAGATCGCGCCGCAAAACGACACGGCCCTCGTCGTCTCGACATCGTGCGCCGCCACTGTCGGCAGCTTGAGGCTAATCTCCTGACAGTCGCGCACAATCACGGCGTCGAGCTCCTCGTGCGAGTACATGACGTCGAGATCCGAGATCTTGGTCACGATCTTGCCGTTGAGCGACAACAAGACGTCGCCTTCAAGGAGAACACCCTTGTTTTCCTCCTGCTGCTGCTGGCTGCGCTCAAACGTGCGCTTGGTCACCATAAACAGCTGGTGATGCGCCGTGTTGGCCAGCGAGACGCGGTGGATCCAGTCCTCCGACACGCCCATCAGGCGGGCCTGCGACATTTGTATGGCGCGGAACTCGACCGACAGCATGCGCAGTTTGGGGTCGATACCCGCCTGGATCTGCTTCACCACGGGCAGGAGGGTGGGGGTCGCGAGACCGAGGTGGTACTCCTCGTCGCGGTGCGTGGACGGGTTGCGCTCGCCGAGGTACGTCAGCCACAGCGCCTGCACGGTGCCGTCCTGCGCGACGAGCACGCCGCTGCCGCACTGCCCGCTGAGGCTGGTGTCGACCGTGATGGCGTCGACGTTGACGGCGCGGTAGCGGGGCGCGCCCGAGTTGGCCGGTATTGTGACGGCAAAGATCTCGGTCACGGTCGTGGCCGCGTGCACGATGCGCCCGATGCGGTTGTAGCCGATGAAGTAGGTCGACGCGCCCTGCGTGATCTCCTCGGTGCTGAGCTTGGCGCTGAGCACCGGCGCGTCGACGAGCGTGGGATCGTACTGGATAATGGCGTAGTTTTGCAGCGGGTGCAGGAACACGACCTTGCCCTCGACCACGATGGAGTCGGCAATCGTAATGCTGATGTCGCACAGGTCGTAGGGGACGATGGCCCTCGATATTACCACGAGGCCCTTCTCCGCGTCGATGACGAGGCCCATGCCCCACTTGCGATTCTTAGGGAAGCCGTCGAGCTTGACGGGCATCGTGCAGCTGACGTGGACAAAGCTGCGCACCAGGTCGGCGACGGCCGGGTGCGACGTGTGCTCGAGCTGGATGAAGGCAGCCTTGCGCGGCACGGGCGGCGTCGGCGGGAGGGGATCGGCGAGGTTGGTAAAGTCCCACAGGCCCGTCTCGTCGTTCCTCACGGCCAGCTTCATCTTCTTGGACCAGTGCCGGTCCATATAGATGATGGTCGTGTTAAGCGTGTGCAAATCACGGAGATGCTTGTATGTCACCACCACGCGGGCCTTATCCGGGATGTTCTTGACCACCTCGATAAACGTCTCAAGGTCGGGCGTCTTCTTGTGGTCGACAGTCTGGATCAGCCAGCCGTTTTCGGAGTTATCGAAACGCCACGAGCCGCCAGCCTCGCACACGTAGACGCCCTTGCAGGCCACGCCGTACAGGCGCGCTTGCTGGTACGAGAGGCTGTGGAAGCTGCCGCCGGCGACCGAGACGAAGCGGTCCGGTGTGATCTTGTGCAGATCCCCCACCTCAATCTCGACCTCGACCTCCTCCCCGCCGCGGAGCAGCAGCAGCTTGACGGGTAGCCCGACGCTCGAGTCCAGGAGGTCGTCCAGGCGAATGAACTGGGTCAGCAGCTCGCCGTTGACCTTGATCAGGACGTCGCCCTCCTCGATCTTGCCGTGCGAGGGGCCTTCGGGCAGGACGATCTCGGCCACGAGCATGTTGGTCTCCTTGGGGAAGGCCTTGCGGACCTGGGCTTCCCACTCCGGGTTCAGGCCGAGCCTGCGGCACTCGTCGAAGGGCTTGAGCAGGAACTGGCACTGGATGTCGCCCCGGGTAATCGGCTTGCCCTCCTGCAAGCACTTCAGCGCCCGCAGCGGGCGGTCCAGCGGCAGGAAGTAGTCGGTCGCGGCGCCGTCCGCCCTGCCGCCTGCCTGCAGCGCGACAGCGTACCCGTCAATGTTGACGACCGGAGAGCCGGAACTCCCGCCGCTGGCCGCTGCGCTGGCCTGGTAGTAGCACGTGTTGAAGTCGCTGTACCCGTCGCCGTACTCGGGGGCGTTGCGGTCCAGCCGGCTGATGACGCCCGAGAGAATGCTGAGCTTCTCGCCGGCGTCGTTGCCGACGACCCTGATCTCGACGCCGACCTTGGCGAGGTCCGGGCGCAGCGGCAGGGCGGCCACTGGCATGTACTTGATGGCCTTGGGGTCGAACTTGAGGATGCCAAAGTCGTGGACGGGGTCGCGGTAGACGGGGTAGGCGTCGACCTCCTCGTGGTTGTCGAAGATGCAGTAGCCCCAGAAGGGGCCTGAGCCGACGACGTGGCGGTTGGTCAGGATGTATCTAAACAGAATTACATTAGTTTAGGGATCATCAGCCCGGTGTAAGACAGGCTTCCTACCCTCGCTCCGCATCAACCACAAACCCCGTCGCCTCGCTCGTCAAGGCTGGGTCGGTATCGAAGGAGCACGTCTGGCAGAAGCGGATCGACACGACGTTCCTGACCACGCTCTGAATGGTGGCCTGCCATTCGGCCGTGTCGGGGCCGGCCGGTAGCAGGGCAGACAGCCGGGGGTCGTCGTATTCCTCATAGTCGGCCTCAAACTCGTCGTGCCGGTCTGGCGTGTTGTCGCCGGCGGACACGTCCCCGTTGGGGCGGTGGTGTTTCGGATGGCGCCCGTCGACGGCAAGCGGCGGCTCCTTGCGCTTGGAGCGGGAGACGGGGCTCGTGCCGTTCATGTTGTCGGCTGGGTTGGGAGAGGAGGCGGCCGCAGGTGTCGCGGCTGTCGAGGAGTGAGTCGCGGAGCGGGTCGCAGAAGAGGAATGGAACCAGGCTGCGAGAGAAGGTTGTTTGGAAAAGCTCGCGGTGGTACGGGCACACAGAGACGTCGTTGGGAATCGCGATGTGGACTGCAGAAGCCTGGTGGTCGGCTTGAGGTTTGCGGCAAGGGAGTTGAAGTGGGAGTTGCTTGTGTTGGTGCGCAATCTCCTGCAGAGCAACAGCGCTGGCCGCATTCACAATGCAATGCAGGTCGCAGATCGCAGACCGGGCTACTGCGCTGCTTTATAGGGCGGGCTGCGGAAGGCGTGGGTTGGGACAGCGTCTGGTCCCAGGTTGTCAGTTGCCAAAAAGGTCAACGAAATCTCGTGCTGCCTGCAACTTCCAACTCGGGCGTTGCCTCAAAGTCAGCAGCCGGGTCCCTGACCCGATTGGCGGGGCGCAGGCGAGGGGTCGCTCATTCAGCTATCGGGACGTATGGGTGATACAGCGATATCCACCACGATTCGGTTCCTCCAGGCATCACGTTTCAGATCAACCAACTCCCTCACACATATCAGGCGCAGCAACATCACCAAGGATGAATAAAGGTATTATGCCAGAGCTATCAACCCCCGTGGTTTGCCATCATCAACCTCAATTGAGGTCACATCTGGCGGTTGTCATGCCCCACCATTAAGGAGTTGCTCAAACCAAGAGCAAACAACAAAGAAATCCCATCATGCAAACCACTTACCATCATCTATACCCTGCTCGGCCACATACCCTGTTCGGCCACTTCATTTCCACCGAAACCAGGGGCAAAACGCCACAACACCAAGGTAGTTAGATCACGACGACGATGTTAATTTGAAGCTATTCGCAAGCCAATAATAGCCCTAGAACCCTCCAAACCTAGTGTTTTCAATCCTCAAACAGGTCAAATTGCGACGGCACCTGCCGTTGAGGTGCGCGTCTGCCTTGCTCGCGCGTGCTCCACCTGCCCTGGCATTTAACCCCGCATCGCGAGAGCTCTTCCAGCTCCTCTTCCTTTTCTCCCCATCTTGTGATTAGCAGAATTGAGTCCCATTGGCAGTGCCCTCGTGCCTCGCCTAAGTGTGCGCTCGTCTCTCACACAAATGCGACTAGCATTTCCTTCTAAACTAACTTAGTAAAGCCTACCTTATCTCTCAATACTACCCGCTGTACCTTAAGCTGTTCTTCTTTAGTCTCCTTAGCCTCCCGCTCTCTCTACCTCTCCCGAATCTCCTAAACAGTTAGTATTCGAGCCTCGCTAAAGTACTTCTTTATACTCTTTTTCCTACCTTTAAACCGCTTTTTAACTAGCTCCTAGTTTAATATGTTTAGGGTAAGGAGATTAGCTTGTAGGGAGAGGTTGTTAGCTTCTAGGTCTTAGATCTTTTCCTCTATCAAAGCTATCTTACTACGTAATAGAGTACTATAAACGTTGAAGATTTCATCTATAATACTATTAATTTGAGCGGCTTACGCTCTAATAATAGGTATATGTACGTAGTAGCCTAGTTGGTTGGTAAGGCTTATAATAGTTATATTTAGCGGCTTAAACAGTAGTAGCTTTAGGGTATAGCGTTAAAGGATCTTCTATAGGTTATATAGAACAAGCCTAGCACCTCACTAAGCTAAGGCAATATTACGAGAGATATACTTATAAACGTCTTAGTATATAGTAAGGAATTAGCAGTTGTTGATATATATAGCGCCGAAGAGAGCTATCTCTATAACCTTCCTACGATATAGCTACTTAACTAGGCTAAAGACCCCGAAGTCGAGAGGCTATAGTTTATAGGTCGAATATAGTAGAAGGTATAGAGGTACAATGTTATTAGCATTATAGTATTCGACGAACTAGGGCGAAACGTAACTAGCGAAGCCGTTAAGAATAAAAAGGTAGTATTTGCTATATATACGGGCCGTAGTATACTTGTTGAAGTGTTAGATCTAATTGAGGGCGATATTATAGTTGGTCTAGCTATTTAGGCTAACCTAGATAATAACGTCATCGTCGAGAGTGTTAGGAAGCTAAGACTATTAAATGTACGTACCTTCGAAGATAATAAATAGTAGGATAACCAAGCTATTAGCTAAAATAGCTTTAATAATCGAGACCTATTTATAGTTGCTAGGCTAGGTTAAAGTTAGTTCTAACTTTTTACAAGGTACAATAACCTTATAGTTATCGCTAATACCTTTTATATAGCCTTTTTTATCTATAACGTACTTACATAGCGAGTCGGACAACATAGCGAACCGGACACTTTTCTTGGACCTCAATAACTTTGTATGAGTCAATTCAACTACAACACCTCAAATCAATGAAAACTACTCGGAACTGCTATCCTCAGACGTCTCCAAAACTACTT